>JASCZW010005880.1:0-254625 GCA_034211315.2 Aedes japonicus
AAAGTTGTTCAGTATTCAAAATTCAGTCATTTGGCGTTAGTTCCAGATTGTGCCGCAGAGATTGCGCTGTAATCTATTTTTGTCAAAGCTTCTAGAGACCGGCAGTCTGCTGCAAAGTTCTTCAGTATCCGCTAAACAAAGAAAAACAATTTGCTATATGGCCAAAATCTTGGTCCTTTAGTTTTCAAACATTATCTGAAGCAACAAAAAAGCCATCCTCAAGTGTTAACCATTTGAGCTTAGCATCTGTTAAACAAGTATTTTTTTTTGAATTTTCAAGGACTCTTAGGTCAAGAGTTTGCTTTTTGAAGCTATTCTGTGAAGTACCACTGTGAAAATTTTTGCTGATATTTTTTTGATAATATTTTTTCTTAAGATTATTGAAAAAAAATTACTTATTGTTAAATAGAAGGCGTAAACAAAGCAAGCAAAAACACATCAATCCAAATCAATCCAAATCCATTCAAATCAATCAAATCAATCCAAATCAATCCAAATCCATTCAATCAATCCATGCGTTATTTATTAGGGAAAAGATGTTCTTGTTTAGAAGACGATCAGATGTGAGATTAAACATTAAACAATATTGTTATCAAGTTTGAGAAAATAGATTTTCGGATTAGAGAAAGGGCCTGTTCATAAACTACGTAGACTCATTTTTGAAAATCTCAGATCTCCCTCTCCCTTGTAGACTTTTCTTCATATATTTTTCTGAAACTTTGTATTGAGCATAGAATTTGGCTAGAACCCCTTCTCCCCCAAAAAAAGTCTACGTAGTTTATGAACAGCACCAAACGAATTCCGGTTCGTCACGATCAACTGGAGTTGTGGCATGTATAGAAAATTAAGTACCCTTGCACATGATTCTGACTGGTGTTATCCTTCATGCATTGATATTCAATCTTCTCCGGGTGAACCACAACCAAGTTCAACTGAAATCCCGCTTTAGCTGCACCCCTCGCTGACGCTACCAGTCAGATAATTTAAGATGCATAACGCACATGTTACCATCCACTCCCCTATCAATCGGAAGATCACACAAACACATGCCCAAGATAAGAAACAGATGGAGACAGATTAGCGAACGAAATCGAACTGACGGGTGACGAAATCGAATCTTAATTTAAATGGATGTCCTTCCCCCTCCTCACCCTCTCCACACGAAAACCGCAACAGTAATCAATCGGCTGTCGTGCCTAGCCTGGCCTGATCGGGGTGGACCGACGAAGAGAGACATCCAAGTGCAATCCTCCGGTGTGCGATGTTTGCCGAGCAAACACAACCCCGAGGAGCTGATTAAGCGGTTGTTAATCAAAAGTTGCTGTTGTTATGTCGTTTGCGTGCCCTCCATGTGCATACCTGCAAATAGAAGGTACCTGCTGGACAGACGGACGGATGTTTTTGAGTGCACAACTATTTGCGCTTATCTAGTTTCTAGGTCGGTATACTAAAATTGCACTGCTGCACACCGCCCGGAACGATGCAACTATTCTAAGGGCAGCACGCGACTCAGCAGCAGCAGCAACAGTATAGTTTTCTTTTATCTAATCTCGGCAGGGTGCAATTTAGCTTGAATTACGCCGGAGAAGGTAAATATCGTAAATTTTTGCACTTTAACGCTGAAGGTTGGCGATGCGCGGAAACGGGCCACGATGAGTCGCGGCTTTTCGAGGCCACGCCGCGCTGTTCCGGTTTCGATGGTTGTACAAAGTCTTGCAATTCAACAGGATGTTTCGTTTCGCCATTCGGTAGCCATTATGGGAGAATTTGTACACTTGTTACCGGATCGTTCTAAACAGAATCATAACCGTATCCTGACATGGGCTGACACAGCGTCGGCAAAAAACAATCAACCGTCGTCCTCAACGTGGCTTGAGATCCACAGGAACGACGTCGAACGACGACGTCGCCGAAACACGGTGCTTATTGTGACGCCAAGCTGCGATGGAATGGCGCCAGAATCGTGTTTGAATGGCAAAAGAATCCTTTTTCGCAATTTCAGCTGAAGTAAAACGCTGAGCAGGACAGAGCCTGTTGCTACGGTTCTCAGCGGTGGGTGGCCATGGCGACCGACACAAACACAACATGCTTGGCAGCAATAACAATCGAGCGGTAATTTGTTTTGTTGAGGGTGCGAATGACGCCGAGATGATGCTGAATCTGAGTAATTTGGTACATGATCAGTGCGGGATCCGTAGTAGAGGGAACGCAAACACTCGAACAAAATACTCGAAGTGTTGATTAAGCGACATAAATGACACCCGTGCCATGATTTGTGGCAGCCGACGACGGTTTTCTTTTGGCGATAAACACCCAAAAACCGTTTGAGCCACTTACCCGGTGCAGCAGAGAACTTAACTAGCCGTCGACGACGTCGGGGTTCAGGTCATTACGGTTGACAGAATTCGGTACAATTTAAACCACAGCAAATCGTCGTTGCATTATGGGCTGAGTTTTGAAGGAGGAGAGGAATGTGGGAGTTGGCAATCACGGCAGATGCTGGTATTTGGGTGACTAAATACTTGATCATTATTTCAAACCAGGTTTGAAACCACAAATCAGCGCGTTGTTGTTTTCTTGAGGTTTCCGAGTTTTGTTTAATGAATGTGAGAGAATGTCGGTTTCTGGCTCGGCTCGGTGGAATGAGGTTTATTTGAGTTTGGATTAGCGTAAGCCGTTAATGCGATTAGACGGAAGATTTTCGTAATCTTAGACTTATTCGATAGATCATCATTAACGATCAGCACTTGGGTTGATGTCATTGGAAGATTTCAGTAGCAGTTTGGCTATCATTGAATAAGGTGCCTCACAGGAAAGATAACTACAAAGGAGGACGAATATCCACACCAAAAAAAGCAATATTGTGATGCAATTTCTTATGATTTGGTTTTAATTTCTCGTAATGGATCGCAACTTGATAGTGGAATAAACAATTTGCTTAATGCAGTTATTGAACAATTCTCTGGAACATAACGCCTTAGATTTAGACACGATTGTAGCTAGATTTGCTGCTGTCTTTTACAGGGCAAAAACTGAGGTATATATACCATGTTTGTGTATGTCAAGCGGTTTCAACGCTAATTTTTATACCGTTTTTTTTGTCGAAGACTAAGGAGTTATAAAAGAAGAAGATGAAAAAGAATTCGCTGATTGTATGAGGGGCAGGGTTGACTTAAAAAAAGATGTATAATGTAATTTCAATGAATCTCACAAAAGCTCAAAAACATGTGATTTGCTATCGGACAACCATGCAACAATTACTCTTTCTTGATTTTTATCACGAGATAAATTGAAAGACCATTCAATTTTTCATAAAATTTTAGCGATAAAGTGAAACATTCATATCGTTTCTGGATTCTTAGAACAAGCACTTCCGAAATTAGCCTCGTATTTGGTAATCCTCGCCTAATACGTCCTCGATGTTGGTATCATCATGAATGTATCAGAACTTTCAATAAAATGACATAAAATATAATGAGACAATTTAGATAATTTGATCAAAAATAATTTACTTTACTACTTACTGACTACTGCCACAAGTCCCCCTGAATACCATTTTAGGTCCAATGAACTTGCAATGAAGCACAAATTCCAGTCATAGACAAACCCTTTGATTTCAGCCTGTCCTATTCAATGAATTCGGGTCCAATCTATCGTAGGCTGAAGTACAGTATCCCGTAAGCAAGTTCAACGAGAAATATTGGCAATAGGGCGCTGAAAACGACGATGTTTCAGATATGCTCTTTCTCGATGCAACCACAAAGCAACTTGTCATAACCGTGTAACATCGGTTATGTGGATTCAAAAAAAACGGCACCGCAAAAGTTTGTTACTGACTTCACTTTTAACTTATCACTGATACTAATGATTTAAAAAAATATACTTAAATCGTACGAAAAGCTAACATAATAATTATTATTCTTCGTTAATATATATATCCCTCTCCCATGGCTGGATTTTGTACCTGGACGCTGGTGGGAGGGCCTAATCTCATGGGTAACGATTCATTGCAAATAGCTGATTTATGATAAGAGTGTATCGAAAATAAGCTATCCACAAACTTTCTTTCAAATTATTTTGAAAACCGATATTTTATTCATACAAAAAATTGAACCTTTATTGTACGAGGTTAAACTTGAACATAATGAAGACCGGATGAATTTTAAGTTATTCCTTCACGAATTTTTCATCAAGTTCCGGACAAGTGTTGCATCGCATTTTTTGGACGCTTGAGCCCAAATTTTTTTTGAACTGCATGTTCCCAGCTGCCTTACCAGTCTTCTTGAAGACCCTCTTCACGATTGCCCAGTAACGTTCGATGGGTCGAAGCTGAGAGCAATTTGGTGGATTGATATTTTTCTCAACGAAATCTATACCCTTTTCCGCAAGCCAATTGAGAGTGGTTTGGCATAGTGAGCCGACGCTAAATCCGGCCCAAACAGTAGAGGTGTACTATGCCTCTTATATAAAGGCAACAATCTCTTCTGGAGACATTCAGATCGATAGATTTCCGTATTTATAGTTCCGGTAGTGTAAAAAATGGTTGACTTCAAACCACAGGAACATATTGCTTGCCATACCAGTACCTTTCGACCGAATTTCTCCACTTGAATCGACCTGTCCGCATCGCTCGCATCCTCCGCAATGACGGCAGTAAAGTATTGTGGACCTGGAAGGGTTTTTGAGTCCTCCTCTACATAGGTCTCATCGTCCATCAAAACGCATGCATCCGGACGCTGCAAAAGACGCGAATACAATTTCCGAGCCCTTGTTGCTGCTGATTAGAGATACCACTTTCTGCTCCAGTTTCGGGTTGGAAGAACCGGGTTTTCTGCCTCTTCCTGGTAGCTCATCCAAAGAATAGTGTTCCCCAAACTTATTAATGATGGTATTAACACTCGCATGATGAATTCCAAACCGCTTCGCCAATTTTCGCATAGTAATACCCTTCTCACTTAGCCATGTGTCCAGAACCTTAATTTTCACTTCCTTTTCAATATGCGACATTTTGAAAACGCAGAATTTAAACCGCACAAACAAGTAAACAAAGGAAAGCTGACAGTCAAACGCACAGCATGCAGTGTTCAGAGCATAAAAACCATCACAAATACATGCGTACACCGCAAATGTATGTGGATAGCTTATATTCGATACACTCCTCATCTTTTACCAGCGATGAAGGAGTTTCGTGCTGTGGTGATAAAAAGTTTTTGAAAGGGCTTTCAGAAATTTGAAAAACCTCGGAGGAAAGCGGGATTTTGAGTACCGAACCATCCGAAGGTACCGTGACACCTGCTCGTTGGATGACCGGAAGAGATACGGTCGTACTCGTACGGTGCGGACTGCACGAGTTGTTTAAGTGGTCAGGGAACGGATTAGACGAAAATCACAGCGCTCTGAACGTATAATGGCCGCAGATCTGAATGTTTCGGGATCGTCAATGCACAATATACCGCAAAATGACCTCAGATTCCAAGCTTTCAAGAAACGTAAGGTTCACGGAGTTTCGGAACCTTCCAAGCAGAAACGACTCGAAAGAGCAAGTCTGCTTTTGTCGCGGCACGGTAGAAAAGAATTTATATTTTCCGACAAAAAGTTATTCGTCTTGCAACAATCCCACAATGTCCAGAACGACAGATTGGCTCTCTCTTCAGGAACTGATCCAGAGAGTGATAGGAATGTTCCGCGGTTCCAAAGTGCTGCGTCAATGATGGTTTGGGGAGGAATTTGCAAGCGAAGCAAATTACCCTGGTTTTCATCGAAAAAGGCGTTAGAGTGAATGCCGTATATTATAAAACGGAAGTTTTGGGAAAGCTGTCAAGCCATATGTACAAGAGGTGTTTGGAGATGATCACTATGTGTTTCAGCAGGACGGAGCGCCATCGCATACTGCAAATCTCGTTCAGGGCTGGTGCCGAGAAAATTTGACCGAAATTTGGACAAGAAGGAATGGCCTCCCAGTTCACCAGATCTGAATGCCTTGGATTATTTCGTATGGTCATACAGGCTAGCGAAGGTACCCAAGTAACCATTAAGCACTGAACGTGGCATTATATCAGCATTATATCTGCATATAAAGCAGCACTTAAATGTCTTGAAGCTCTATTTTCAGATATAATGCTAATATAATGCTAAGAAAGGCGAAATAACGAGCTTATATAGTGCAGAAGTGGCAGCTTGTAAATAGCACCTGTACATAACTGTCAGTTTTGATAGCCCGTTTTTGGCACTGCTTATGCTGTCATGCTGCATTTATCAACTGTATATTTCCGATTTATTTTAAGAACTATTTTTTTGCTTCTTCGTATTGATGGTGTTTGCTAAATAAAGGAGGATAATGCATGCAATAATGAGCTATGAATAAACCACTTAGTGTGAATTCATAATATTAGTAATACACGGGTTTATTAGTATGCATAAAGTAATATTTTGTAAATTCAATATACTGCAAAAATTTCCTGTACTGCGTCTTGACCCAAGAGTATCATCATGCATGGTTGGACCGCTGCATTTACTGCCTGTGCCTGGCTATAAGCATTTCCAGAATTGTTAAAGCTTTCATCTTCGTATCTACGAACGAATTTGAAGGCATAGATCTAGCTAATGTAGATGTAGTTGTTTCTGGAACCAAATCATCATTATGTGTGTTAAGTTTAAAAGTATCGTAGTTTCGATACAATTTAACTTTACGTCTATAATTTCCACCTTACAAAGTTTTTTTCCACTTATTCTCGTCCATACAGGTTATTGTTGACTCCACATTACTTTTCAATGCTTTTGTAAACAAGTTCTTAGCATTATTTGATAGCCTTATATTAGCATTAAATGCAGATATAAAGCATGTATGCTGTGAACATGATATATACTTTTATGCATTATAACAGCATTATATGCGCATATAATGCTGGAGGTAATGCTAAGTTTTGGTTGAAGCTTGAATTTGTGCTGCTAATATGAAGCTCGCATGCCTAACATATGCTAATATAGAACTTTTAAGCAACATTGTATGCTGATATAGTGCTATTATCGAGCTAAAGCTTAATGCGTATGGATACTTGGGTAAATGACCACAGGGCGTCTAATAGGGAACCAATTCAAACCCGTAATCAAACGAATTTGGGACGAAATGCCGATGGAAGTCGTGCGTGCCGCCTGTGACGGTTTCGGAAAACGTCTGGAGCTGGCCAAGAAGGTTAAAGGTGGTGTTATTCCAAAACATATACAATAGTTGATCAGTATTAAAGGGTGTATTCGATAAAAAATGGCACATAGAAAATCTTCTGTAACTTTTGAATCGTATGAGTAAAAAACCTAGAAATTTGAGTAAATCTTATCCATAGTGTATTATTTACATCTGTCAAGTTTCATAGTTATACATTCAGTAGTTCCAGTCATGTCGTCGAAACAAGAAATTGTCCGTGAGAAAATTTTGTGCACTCACAATCAAAATCCAGGGCGTCCCACCGGTGGATTGCTAAAAGGCTTGGAATTGCAAATACAACTGTGTCTCGTGTAATAAGAACCTTCAAGGAGCGTCTGAGTGTCCAAAGGAAGGAAGGGAGTGGTCGTAAAAGTGGTCCAATGGACAGTAAAATGGCCAGGAAAGTCGTACAACAATTCAAGAACCGTCCAAACATGTCAATTCGAGATGTCGCTAAAAGTCTAAGGTGTCAGTCGGTTTGTGCAGGAAACCATGAAGCGTGCTGGGTTACATGTTTACAAAGTGCAAAAAGCCCCAAATCGGAATGAAAAACAAAACATCACTGTGAAAACCCGCGCCCGGCAACTTTACACGAAGATGCTCACCAAATCCGGTTGCATCGTGATGGATGACGAAACATACGTCAAGGCCGACTTCCGTCAACTTCCTGGGCAAGAATATTTCGTTGCCAAGTCGAAGTTCGATGTTCTGGAGGATGTTCGAAAGAAAAAACTATCGAAATTTGCAAAGAAGTTTCTAATCTGGCAGGCGATTTGCGGATGTGGTGAAATAAGTGCTCCCTTCATCACTTCCGGAACAATAAACGGTGCGATTTACACGGAAGAGTGCCTTAAGAAGCGTCTCTTGCCATTCATTAAGAAGCACAAAGGATCAACTCTGTTTTGGCCTGATCTAGCATCCTGCCACTACGCTCGAAACGTATTGGAGTGGTACCGAGCCAACGGAGTCAATTTTGTGCCAAAGGATATGAACCCACCAAATTCACCGGAACTTCGTCCAATTGAAATTGCGTTAGTGTTAGCGTTAATAAAATACTTTTTGTAGATTTGATATTAATGTCAATCACTTTATTTTAGAAAATCTCAATCAGACTTCTTTAGATCTACTGCTTGGAGTGAACATTATTTCAAGTTTACAAATGTTTTAAAAGCATGATTGTTACTATCCTTAGTCACATCTATCTTTACAGTAGTTGGAAAGAGGAGGAGGAAATGTTCATGTAATACCTGAAAAACAAATGAAAAGTTTTCCAAAAAGTCGGCCACAACCATAACTTCTCCGTCGGTCAAGTTGTCCCGAGTGAACTGGTAGAACTCTCCCTGTTTCGTTGCAATATAGTCATGCTTCTTAACAAATGCGGCTTCTTCACTCTGGTGGGCGCAGAGTGTTTCGCTAAGGTTCGCCAGCACTAATCGCTTCTGCTTGAGGATTCTGCTTGAGTTCTTTACTGACGTCTGCCTCACGCAGGGCTACCATTAGATTTTGAAAAATATCTGGCTTGTCACAAATTAAAAATCTGGCAAAATCTGGCAATACACGGAAATGTAAAAATTTGAACTAGCAATTGAAAAGGGTCAAAGAGGTTTTACAAATGTTGATACGCCCTTTACAAATGTTGTCCCAAAATGAGTCATTTTTTGACTCGTATACTCGCATTATTTAGTAAAAGTCAAGCGTGGAATTACACTATTTGACCAATGCCAAATATTTGACGGACTACCCATTTGTACAAAATTGCTTCAAATCGTTTTCAGTGGACGATGACTGCAGTCACGCAGATCACTTAACGCTTTAGTGGAGTAGGATTGAATGACGCTTTTTTTTAATCTGTTCTAATTTCAAAAAAATCTGGCATTATGCAGGGTTTCTCTTTTTGTCTTTTTGCCGATAAAAAGTCTGGCAGTGCCAGATAAATCTGGCATAATGGCATCCCTGGCTCACGGTAAAACGCTTTTACTTTATGTCTTATGAAACACGATGGCCTTTCTTGGGGTTAGAGGAACAGATAATTCCTTTCTCTTTAATGCACTTTTTCATGGTTCGCCTCTCGGTTTCATGGTTAACCTCTCAGAGCACCGAAATTCTTCTAGTAGGCCACCGAAATTAGTAGGCCATGTAAAACAGCAATTTTTTTTTTAATTTAAGCGGTGCATTTTTGTTAGATCCGCCTTGATGAAATATAACAGATTATATAAGAGTGGTCGAATAAACAAATTTTTAAAACATGAAATGTTTAAAAATCAATATCTCCATGACGGAGCAAATAGTTTTGTATCGATAAGTGTTTCTTATGTAAAAAAGTCTGCTAAACACATTGGAGTCATAAAAATTGAAAAAAAAGTGGGGGCATTTTGAGAAAAACGCAATTTAATATTTCAACCACAAAACTAACAATGTTGGCAACACTGTAAAAAATATTAATTTAAATACAAATTTAATTTCCTTTAAGAAAAGTATTTAACATTGTTTGTAGCTCTTTTATTCATTGAGATATTTAATAAACAATATATTGACTTTTCAAAAATCTAAAAAAAAAATGGGGGCAGCCCAAGGGCCGAGGGGTTCACCGATTGGACTAAAACTTTGGATTTTTGAATAATAGGGTCGATGCAGAGGGTCGATGCATTTCTACGGTCACTTGATATGGAATGACCCATAAAACAAATGCTGTAAATCAAAACTCATTAGTAGTTCCCTGAAAATTTCAAGAAAATCCGATAATCAGTTTAATTTTGATAAGTACATATGTGTGTGCCATTTTTATCGAAAACACCCTTTATATTGCAATATTATGGGTAAAGTTATCAATAAAATCTGGTTTATCGATTTAAAATAAATAGAGTTTTATTTTGTATGAGAATATATTGGACACGGTGTATTATGAATGGTCGAAAGTGTTCTTCTCTCTCACACGATACCAGTTCGAAATTATGCATACATGACTAACAGCAACCTTCTGTAGATCAAAGCCCACAAGGGACCTGTAACATTTTGTGCAGACTTCAATGCACTTAACTGAAAATATTGGTCAATTGTCATGCAGAAGCAAAAAGTGTAGTGAAGAAACTCGGGATGTTGCGGAAATTCAGAGATGGCGGAAAAAAGTTCGAGAAATGATGATGTGTATCCGACCAAATGCCCGTTATTTCATCAAAACCTCAAATGAATAATGTTATTTTTAAAAGTAAACGCGTTTTTTTTTTCACATTTTTATTATGTCCATACTATGCAGTTTTAAGATCTAATGCTGTAGCTGATCTAATGCGTCCATATTCTAACTGACTTGTGCTTTAGTTGATAAATACTATTAAACTATCACCGGACGACTAGTTAGTTCCCAGTAGCAAACATTATTGTTGACTACATCGGCCCCGTATAATCGTTTTGCATAATGAACTTGATTTCACTACAATTGCAGTCTATAATAAAAACACCACATGTTCATCCCGAACAGCATTGTCAACGCCGTTAGACTCCCTTAGCTATTAATTGGGTTTTCTCCATCACTGGGAAGGTGCAGATCTACTGCAAACATATTTTTATAGCCCATTATTTGCTTTCCTAGCTCAACAAAAAACCTCACCTCAGTATATCTTCACCCACAGAAGACACTTTTAGCACAACAGATTTCGCTGCAATAACCATTACAATAACGATAACGCGAATTAGATTTCAATGAACCGTGAATCCAGAGTGGTCTTTGTATTCCTTCGATTTTTTTTGCACCAACAAACAACCCAAAACAAAAAAAACCCACACGAGAACATACGCAAACGTCATCATGTGGCTTGTAATGATGTTGTCACAAGTGTCGGTGCAGTGCAACAAGAGAGAGAGAAAAAAAACAACACACAGCCCACCGCAAGAAAGGGTGTTAAAACATCACAATAATTTATTGATAGTTTTATGGCACCGTCCGAACATAAATTATGTCCGCCGATCAACACCGCTGATGCTGCCTTTTTCGCTACCGTTCTTCGCTGCGGCTGCGTCAAGTGTCATCCACGAAAAGCGCCGCTGCACGCGCACGCACACACACAAGCACAACCTTTTGTCAAAATTCACCATTTCTAACCGCAAACGTAGCGAATGGGTTAGATCTACCCGAGGAATCGGTGGGGACGGGAAAGACGTGTTTTGATAGCATACTGTCCATTAAATTTGAAAACATGCCGCTATGTGGTCGGTCGATGCTCGCCGGAAAGAGTGACACTTGTGCAGGACAATAAATAAAAAGTCCCTTTTTGCGGATGGGGAGATGAGCTGGCGGTTTGGACGTCGAAAGGAAAGGGGTTGGTTTTGTTTATACCGATATTTATATGTTTATCTCCGGGTTTCATGTGTTTGTTTGATATATGGTCCAATTAGAAGCGATGAAATGCACATTCTGTGTGCGGTCGCCGAGGTGAGGCCGGGAGTTAATTGGATGGACATCTGGCAGGTTCACGGATTGGATTAGTCTGCTGAGTTTGGTGGCGGAGATTTTGAACCAGGTTTCAGGAGCCTGGATACAACGAGCGAGTCTAGGCATGTAACAAATTTGATAGATTCTGAACGAAAAAAAATCCAAAACTTACGTGTTTGATCGATGGAAAACCTACACAGCAAAAACATATGGAAACAACACGTGATGTAAACCGAGTCAGTTTGAAAAATACTTCGATGTACTCGCAAACAGTGGTTGGACTTTGAATTAAAACTCATACAACATTTAGTACGTTTGAATTGCGTTTTAACTTGAAGCTCTCTCCATTTTCATTTTATGAAAATGTATCTTGCATTAACGTGTATACTTATATATTTGTTCACTAAGACCAATAAACCAGAGCACACAATACTTTTGTTATCTTCTTCTATTAGTAATCATTCATTAGTAAACACCTAGCGAGGTTAGTTGAAAGCAAGCTTCAAATCCAGTTGAATATCTGTGTATTTAAGTTTTCACAAGGATCCAAATTTTGATTAATCTAATCTAATTTAATACAAACGCAGCCAGTACGAGAAAGGATCGTGGAAATGAGTGGGTTAGATGACGTCCAATTATTTAGTTTTTGTCAGTATTGGCAAAAAAAGGCCTGATACTAGCGTCATAGCAGCATACCAACTGCGTTTATTAATCGCAAAGATGATTCTGTAAAATGAGTTGGATTCAACTGAAGTTGAATCACAACGCATTTTGAAAATCTACAGCGAGGAAGGATGTGCGGACATACCGTATCATACGGTCCTAGTTATGTCAAGTTGAATACAATAAACATTTTAAATATGAATATACATACCTTTGTACAAAAATCTTGATCCAAGCTTATCTAATTCATTATCATCCATACTATTGGTTCACCGTTCCACCATATCACACCTGGAAGCCACTCTATGCTCTTTGTACGGCGTCTGTGTTAATGATGTGGTTGTGTAGCTTAGTGGTTACCGGTTCTGCTAACTGAGCAGATGATCGGAGTTTAATCAGGACCACTTCCTTGTCATATTGTCAACTGCCTCTGTCTATCACATGAATCTAAAATATAAGCAGTCTCTGCGGCTCATTACATCTGTGATCTGGCTATGAGCTGTCTGATTGACACAAAACACTATCGTTCCTTTTTAATAAGTTGTTCATTTGTCAGGCTCGGGATGTGTAACACTTTAGGACGATATTCAATGGTATTATTAAAGTAGCTGCTCATGTGTCTGCTCGAGGTTGATGCCACTTATCGTTGAAGAGGCCCGGGAGGTCCACAGTATTTTTGCTGCGCATGGTTGCGACAGCTATGGCATCGGAACCGGACCAAAAGGATAGTTTACCTGGGGCACAATGGCAGGAAATTTCATAGAGTGAAGGGGAGAGGGGTGATGACATTACACTCTTAGACCAGACAAAAAAAGGAATTCGTAGATCTACGATCTATCGCTTGCATGTAGGAAAGATCACGCATTCCCAAAACATCTCTTATCTCGTGGAAGGGTTGTCTACCTCGGGCCACTAGGGTATCCAATAGTCGTGCTCTACATCCAGACTTACATCCAGACCTTTGAACTACAATCTCGACGAAATATTTGGAATAATGGAATGTAACCACCACCTAAGAGAATTACTGTTCCAATCGTTTTGCCAACATTGAAGAGAACTCTGACGTACTAATGGAATAAATTCATCATGTGAAATCCTTCTTTCAAAAAATCTCGCGTTCTTGTGCGCCCACCTTTGCTAGATAGTCCGCTTTCTCATCGCCTAGAATTGAGCAATGTGAGGGGACCCACATAGAGGTAATCTTAAATCATCGTTCGACCAACGCACACATCTGCTCCCTTATTTTTGAAAGAAAGCAAGATGAGTGCTTCACTGTTTTCATCGGCCGGAGGGCTTCAATAGAACTGAGACTCTCTGAGAAGATGAAATAATGGTCTATGGGCAGGTCCGAAATTATCCCCACTGCGAAATCGATTGCTGCAACATATACGGAGCAAGGTTCCTGAAGTTTCGGAAGGCAGATGAGTATTCGTTGTAACCACCGAAACCAGTGGATCCATCAATGCGTGACCCATCAGTGAAAAATCTACTATTGTAATTGACATGTTAGTACGTTTGAATAAAACTATGAGAAATTAAAATAGGTCGAAGTTGATCTGAAACTCCTTAAATAGTCTGTTTCATGGAGAGATCATAATCAACGAAGGACCTGTGATAAGGGAAGCGTACACTCGGAGAGTTATAGCGTGGAAGGCTAACATCGGATGACATATAGTTAATATAGATTCGTAAGAATTTAGACTGGGCCCTCAAGTCGAGCGTTTCTTCGGAGTTTTCAATTACAAGGTTGTCACTGGTTCCAAACTTGATCGGTATTCTAGATGAGAGCTCTCAGAAGCGGTTCTGTAAGGGTTTCATTCCTGCCAGAAACTGTAAACAACGATATTGAATGCGTTCCAATTTAATGAGGTGGCTGTGTCTGCCGAGAGGAAGCAAAAAGAGCCATATTCAAGAACTAAAAGAATAATTGGTTTTAATGAGGTCTTCCGGGTGAGCACCATGTTAAGGAAATTGATCTTAATAAATTGATCCTTTGTTGACGCATCTGTTTTAAATAGGCAATGTGAGTACTCCAAGAACATTTTGAATCAAACATGATTCCAAGATATTTGAAGGTCAAAGATTGGGTAATGTCTCTTCCCTACAGCTTGAGGCGCAGTTAGGCTGGGAACCGTTTTCTAGTAAACACTACCAATTCGGTTTTTTAGCGGTTAAATCTCGATCCCCAAATTTCTGGCCCAGATGGACAGATTATTTAGGGAATTTTGCAATTGTCTTTGTTTCTGAGTGTATTACAAGGCTCTTGTCTTCTTTAACCCTTAACCGGCCCCTGTCGTGCACGGTTCTGCATGCAAAAATGTACTTCGTTTTTTACGTACTTATCTTCAACCTAATCTTCACTACTTCTCGCTATAGTCTGATGTACCTTCTCTTCCACTGCCTCAGATGTTCTGCCGATCATGTCCACGTCATCGGCAAAGCAGATAAGTTGACTGGATTTATTGTGCGCCTCTCGTCTTCTTCAAGAGCAATTTGAACAGTAGTCACGAGATTTTATCACCTTGATGAAGCCCCCTTGCGGGACTCGAATGAACCCAATAGTTTTTCCGATATCCCCACACAGTGATGAGTTCTATCTACTGTAGCCATGATCTTCAATAACTCTTTTCGGTTTACTGTATCATATGCGGCTTTGAAATCGATGAACAGATGATACTTAGGAGCTCTATAATCACGGTTTTTTTGGAGGATCTGCTACAAAGTGATCATTTGGTTTGTTTTAGACTGCTCTTCGATGAAACCGGTCTGATAGTATCCCACGAATCCAGCGAGTTGCAAAATTCGCTGTCAGATGATCTGAGATAGTACTTACTAGGCGACACGATAGCTTTCGCAGTTCAGTGTTTCACCCTTCTTGTAGATAGGACAGATCCTTCTTCTCCTCCGGCAGCTGTTTGGTATCCCATATATAATAGGCCATCAGTTGTTGTAGGCAATTGACCAACTTGTTTGGACCCATTTTGAGAAGGTCTGCTCCGATACCATCCCTTCCAACCAATTCGTTGCTCTTCAGCTGCTTGATAGCATCCTTAACTTCACCGAACCGTCGGGGTTTGAACAATTCCTTCACTTGGTGCATCGCCGACGGCAGTTTCTCCCCCCTTCCGGTACTTCAGTCAGATGTTCATTGAACTGGTCACCTCATAATCGTTTGTAAAACTACTCACATTTTATCCCGACACATACCAGCTCTGCAGGATGCGTTCAGTTTTTGTTAGAACTTTATGCTTTCTAGCTCCTCACACTCCTCTTCCCAAGTAGGAACGAATAACTTGACCTGGCCTTGGTATTTAAGAGCTCTGCATAAGGGGCTATTCATAAACTTGACCAAAGTCTACGCTCTATACAAAATTTCAAAAAATTGTATGAAGAAAAGTTCACGTGGGGGAGATTTTCAAAAACGAGTCTACGTGGTTTATGAACAGGCCATAAGACTTAAAATACCTGAAGATAATACCATACAATTGTTCCCAAAATGTTTTGCGAGTGACAAAAATTTTACCTCTCAGGTATCCACAGGTATCCCACAGGTACACTGCGTCTTTTTTTTGCAATACTGGAGGACAATTTAAAATAAAACCGGATTACGACTGTCACGAGGGGTGGTCAGGTTACAGTGTTTTTTGAAAAATTTATTCATCATCAATTCTTCTATCTGGGAAATATAAAAAAAAATGATTTCAAGACCCAATTGACGACCTAGCAGATCCTGAATATGAAAAAGTTCAGGAAGAAAAAATGCCTTATGATAGTATTATTTTGTTTCAGATTGTGCATACGTATTATTTAATATTTGATGATAACCTAAAAATATTTTTGTATCTTTCTGGGATGTTCTAAGTTATCCAAAATGCACTTGATTTCAAAACATAAAATCTACAGATATAAGAATAGCTTTTGAGGCTATATAAGATTATGATATGTATTAAAACATATTGAATGAACCATTCAACAGTCATTATTTGGTAATTTTGTGATGTTCTAGGTCATCTAAACTGTCCTTGAGTTCAGAACTTAAGATCTACAGTTGTAACTATAGCTTTGTCGGCTATATAAAGGAACGGTACATATTAAACCATATTCATTGAGTATTTAAGAATGTAAAGGGCGAACACGAAATTATTGCGACACCGAAAATGTCATGCCAATTTTCTTATAATGTTTAGAATCAAACCAAAATTTTAGGGTAGTTTTATACATATATTTACTTCAAAAATCAAACGAAAAATTAATCGATGGAGCCTTGAGTGTAAAATTGAACGCATTTTCGCTTGATGCCCTCCATCAAAGTCTTTACAGTGTCATCCGGTACCAGTTTCTCAGTTTTTTTTCTATTTTCTTAACATGTCCTTCTCGTCTTTGACTGTCTTTTTGCTCTTCCGAAGTTCCCGCTTCATCATTGCCCAGTACTGCTCCACCGGGCGCAGCTCCGGACAGTTTGGCGGATTCATGTCCTTTGGAACAAAATGGACAGAATTGGCCTCATACCACTCCAGGGCACTTTTAGAATAGTGGCATGATGCCAAATCTGGCCAAAATAGCGGAGATTTCACATGCTGCTGCAAGAACGGCAAAAGACGCTAACTGTGCCCTTTGTCACGAAAGGCTCACTCCTCAGTCCGCAAGAGCAGATGGCCTGCCAAATGAGATATTTGGAGGCGAACTTCGACATTTTCTTCTTCTTAAATTTGTCGTCCACATAGAACTTGCTCTTGCCGGTGAAACACTCCAACCCCGGAATTTGCTTAAAATCGTCTTAAATACGTTTCGTCGTTCATCGCACAGCAGCCATATTTTGTCAGCATCTTCTCGTAGAGCTTCCGTGCCCGAGTTTTAGCCGTCGATTGTTGCCGCTCATCGCGGTTTGGGAAGTTCTGTACCTTGTATGTATGTAGTCCAGCTCTCTTCTTTGCATTCTGGACGTAGCTCTGTGACATGCCGATCTTTTTAGCCAAATCACGGCTTGAGACGTTGGGATTTGCTTTAATCATCCGCTTCACCTTTCCCTCCGTTTTATTTTTGGTTCTCCGGTCCCGGTTTTCTTCCAGCTCCTTTGCCGTGGTCCAACGTCAACCGCTCCTGGAACCACTTCAACTCTCTGGAGACGGTTGAATGGTGAATGTTCAAAATTTTTCCCAACTGCCGGTGCAACAGGTCAGGAAATTCCAGGTGTTTGGAAAGAATTTGTTCTCTCGACTCGCGTTGGTTCACCTCCATTTTTGTTGAATCGAAAAACACGACTTCGAATTTGACAGCATGTAAACAATACACATCAATGAGAAAGTGTGCAAAATTTGGTTGATTTTTACCCAATGGTAAAAAAGTTATGCCCTGTTGAATGTGTCGCAATAATTTCGTGTTCGCCCTTTAAACAAACTTTACGAGATAAACGGGGATGATTAAGGTCATCCGAACTGTCGTTGAGTTCAGAACATAAGATCTACAGTTGTAACAGTAGGTTCTTTGCATATGCAATGGAACAATATGTATTTAACAATATTACGAACTGTTTAGGCAATACAAAGTTCCAATAAATATTCAAACATATTCAATTAATATTCTTAAAAGTGAGCAAACATTTAAGAGCAACATGACTTATTCTGGGTCATCCAAACTATTCTAGAAATCAGAATATAGGACAGTTGCAACAAATGCATTCTGACCTAGGCAAAACAACGCTGTGAAATGAAATACATGCATTGAATATCATGGAAGACCAACCGACATTATGAGATAAGCGTCTGGGTTATCCAAACCATTCTGGAATTCGACAAAGTCTTCAACTAATTTTTTAGCTATTTTTCGTAAGCTGGCCGTATAAATGGAGTAAAGGAGATTTGGGGCGATGGCAACATTCTATCATCCCAAAGGTGTCGAAGAAACCATGGTTTTGGGGTATGGATGTGGGTCGAGACTTTATTCGCGTCATGTCTCGCCTCATGTCCAATCATTATTCTTTGAACGCTCATTTATACCGAGTTGGGCTGAGCGACAGCAATCTTGACAAGGTTATCATGACTCAGATCACATTATTTGGTCATGTACTGAGCATCGTGGAGTCAGATCACAGCTTTATTATTCACTTCGGGCTTGAGGTAGATAACCTAATGTACCAGTTCGAGATATTTTGGCTGCACGCGATTTGTTTCATGAAACTTAATTATGTGTTTTTGACTAACAGTAATCTTAGGTTGTAGTTTGATTAACTTCCATGTTTAGGTTAAATTTTTGAGGACTACGTGCGTGTACGAGTGTGCGTGTGTGTGTGTGTGTGTGTGTGTGTGTGTGTGTGTGTGTGTGTGTGTGTGTGTGTGTGTGTGTGTGTGTTTTTTATGTTTTTATTTGAAAACGTTCAGTTAGAGGCATTAGAAATTTGACTAAAGTGGCAGATATATGAGCAACAAGCATTTTCAGATTTTTAAGAAACCCTAAACCCTTGGCCAGGAGAACACATCTGTCACTGCCCAGGAGTGCTTTCAGGTTTTCAACTCACGATTTGGAGCCCTGATTCTCTTCATAAAATTTTATAAATATTTCTTGAAAACATTACCAAATATCAAGTTAGCAACTGGCTCGACTTAAACTCCAGTCAAGTCTTTCCACTTGCCCCCGCAAGTCCAATTCAATCAAAGTCACATCGAACCAGAGACAAACAAATCCGAGCCAAAAGACGTACAGCGCCGGCAGCTGCCTCAGCGCTGCTAGGATTAAACCCGGACGTGACAAATGAATTGAGTTGGAAATTCCTCGCTTCCGCAGAACCGACCAAGTGTAGCGGCGGCGTGAGACTCGACTCGACGAAATGCCGTTCACTTTTTTACGTTCCTGCCCGAATTTTATGGTTACGAGCGACCGTAAGCAATTAGGGAAAATTAATTATAAATATAGATTAGTTCTTAGGAGAAAGTGAATCCAAGTTTCGATGACGGCAGCCACGTCGCACCGGTGCATCGGTCGTAAATTATGTTTTACAACCAACTCTGCTGAATGCTGGCCCGTATGCTGATTCCACACACGACTTTCCCCCCGCAGTTTGCACGTTGCCGCCATAAATATAAATCTCAATCAAAAAACGAGGCGATTGATGATCACTAACTCTTTAAGGACACCGAAACTCCTCCTTTCCGCTAGAAGAATCCGATCCGAGATAGAAACCACCATTTTCCGAGAATTCCACATGGAATCCCTCAACCAGCTCATAAAATCAGCTCATTCGTTTCACTTTAGGTCCTCGTCGGGGCCCGGGTTCATGTTGCAAAGTACCAACCAGAGCAACTCCTTCGCTTTCCAACTAGGCTAGCAGAGATCTTTTGCGCAAAAGGGACACACGTTCCTTGGACGATGTGTGATGCCTTTGTAAGATGTGGTTGAGCAAAAAAAAAAAGGACAGTAACAGCGAGACGAACAGATAATACGTAATTTATGGTTCCCTGGAAGCCAGATGCATGCACTTCGCTTCGCTTCTGGGATCGTGTACATAAATATTGGGTTCCTCAAAATAAATACACTAAATCATCACCTACTAAAGAGAGCACAGCGCCAGCGGAGGAGACGATTCATAAATATTCAAAAAAAAAAGGACCCGGACCCGATATCGACTGCGACGACGACAAAAATCAATACCCAGCAAAAGGCACAAGCCGAGGCAGAGTGAGAACGAGTGAGAATGATGCCCATTCCAGGCACGATTAGAAGGATCATCATCACCATCATTGTGTTCGTATTGTATCCTTGCGTATTTTTGGGGTCGGAGTTTAGGAAAATCGATTTTTCCCGAGGCCAGTGGGGGCGCGGCGGCGGTGGCGATGCCGGAGGAAACGACGGAATGTTTAAATTGAGATTTATGAAGATGGTATCCGAAAATGGTTGAAGGGAAAGCCCGTCGCTTGGGAGTGTGATTTCTCCGGAGTAAATTTTGCTTAACGTACAGCTCAATCTCTCCGGAATGATGGCAGGAGTGATGGTGCCAAAATCCGATGGCCATGATGACGGGGTAGTTTTGAGGAAGGATACTGTGGGCGGGTTGAAGGATAGACGGTGTCCGGTTACTGGGTGGGAAATGCTTGCCAAGCTTGAGTGAACTTGTTTTGGGTTCAGAATTTCATGGGAGAGTTGAGTTGAAGAGATGGGAATGAAGTTTCACGAGAATGATGTGTTCAATAGTGAAAATGACTACATATGAGTTCTGGTCCAGTTTCAAGCAAAGACCATAAAATGTTAATAATGTGTTAACTAGTTTAGATTTGGTGCTGAATTGGAACACCAAACTACCATATCTGCGAAAGTTTTGAGTTATGATAACTATATTTGATTCGATCGAAACAATCTTTGATCTTCAAGCTTGTCCGTTTTGAAAGGAGATAGGGCATCAGTTCATCCCGAGTGTATAATAGTTGAACTTATTCGTGGTTTTCAAACAATGCGAAATTTTAGAGTACTTCGTAATTTTGAACGGAACTGCTTTTATACTTCATTCACCGGTTTTATAGTAGTTTTCTTTTAGCCGCCTAGTCTCGATTTTAAACCAACATTAAGGATGCTGTTGAGGCCACTAGCAATGTGTGATGATGCTTTCCTTTATTGGGCAAACAAATATTCTTACGTATCCTTGTATCTGGGAATACATCCTTGTATCTCCAAATCAAATACACTTGGATGAATCACATGCAACACATGAACGGAGACATTTGCTGGTTGAGCTAAAGGACTGCATCACACACACAATGAAAATTGCATCTGTTTGACTAAGCATGGGTTTAAATATTTATATGAGCTTTAGGTATGCGTAGTTGACTATAGGAAACAATTCTTCGGCCCAATTTCCTCAGAATTTGGTCATCAATCAAATAATCTGAATCAACTCAGGTTAAAACATTGAATTCTCACTTTGATGCTGACATAAAGGCATGTAGTCCATAAAATTGAAAGAAATATCGCTCACAGAGCCGAACCTCTGCATACCAAACCATCGCATTCAAAAAAAAAATCATGCAAAATTAAAGAGAGCTGTTTAGTGGAATGCCTGTAACTTGCAATCAGAAGAAACATTAGTATTTTCCATTTAATTTCAACTACCTTCGCTTATCTTGACAAATACGCGTATTTCGTCTACAATGTGCAGACTTTTTCAGTGTCTTGTACTAATAACTCGACTGCACTGAAGAAGTCTGCACATTGTAGACGAAATACGCGTATCTGTCAAGATAAGCAAAGGTATTTGAAATTAAATGGAAAATACTAAAATCACTTCTCATTTCTAGTTATGTAAAATTTGTTTCTATTACAGTGTGTCTCACAATATGTGGCACTTTTTTCAGTCTTGGTTTATTGCAGCTGGGTAATTTTAACAGCGGAATTGATTATACCCATTTTTAGTGTATTTTTTTTACAGCTTATCACTGAAGATAGATAAGCGATTCCGTTTGTTTATATTTATCAGCTACCACGGAAGCCATACGGGAGCAAGTTTCAAAATTACATTTGTAAAAGCTTAGATATTCAATAGCCTTAAGCAGTTCGGAGTAAGAAAGCGTTTTGTTTTTCGTAGCTTGAAACGGTTCAAGAAAACTGGAAATGTCCATAATGCGGCTCACAAAGTTGAAAACTCAAAATCATTCGTACAAAAAGTGAGGACTGAAGGCGTAAAAAGTTTCAAGAGTACCCAATCGCGATGACAAGCGAAATTTCACTGCGAAAAGTCGTGCTAAGGAGCTTTACACAATTTTTTTGCAAATATTTTCTTGTTTCATAATGGACGACGAAACACACCTACTCGAAGAATTTAAACAGCTTCCGAGTCTGGTTTTTTACACCGCAATGCAAAGGAACGGCGTTGTCGAACAATTCCAGATAAAGAAGGTGACCAAATTCCCGAAGAAGTATTTGATTTGGTAGGCCATATATAAAAGAATGTCTGCAAAAGAGGTTGCTACCGTTTATCAGAAGCCAGAACTCTCCGGCTGTGTCCTCTTGTCACGATGCAAAATCCGTCCAGGAATGGTATAAGGTGCAAGAGGTCAAATACGTGCCAAAAACAGCCAATTCACCAAACTTTCCAGAATTTTGTCCAATAAATAAGTTCTGGGCTCTAGTTAAGCGAAAGCTCTTCGAAACTTAGAAGCAAGCAAATGGTAACGATGATTTCAAGAGAAGATGGAGAATCGTCACGGCGGGCGCATCTGAAGATACCGTACGGAATCTGTACCACAGAAAGTTCCAGAACTAAACAGAACGGATGATTAACATCTTAATCAACTGTTTCTAATGTAGATGTTACTCTATTGTTGTGAAATAAACAATCGGTTTTGTAGTATAATGTGTAAATATTTTTGCTGCTATTATTTTGGTGTTTAAAATTTGACGTGGACAAGCTTTAAGATTACAAAATACGTTTATTATTGAAACGTGTTTTTACATGTTGGAATGAACTTTGCCGAATCCATTGGTGTTCACAGATTTTTTTCAGTCAGTCAGTCAGCCAATCAGTTGTTTTGTCCCTATTGACATGAGAGCAGATTTGATACATTTTTCTTCACAGGTTCCATCTTACCGAGATGGTGCTGGCCAATGCTGCTGGAGGTAATGTTTGTCTCTGGCACGGCTGTCCCATTCGCACAGAAAATTTCAATGCTTTGTGTGGCACCCTTGAAACCCAGTGAGCAATGCCACTATCTTAAGGACTTCGTGTGACACACTGTAACACACTGAAATCGTAATGTATTAAAGATTGTGGTTCTTCAGACCTCAAAAGTAAAAACTCATTAGCAATATTTGGAGATACTGGAACCGGCATTGCCTCGGTGTGCAATATTGGCCATGATTCAATTTTTTACTTCAAGGCTACCCGAGCAGGACACAACAACATATGAATACCTCATGTTGGTCTTGATAACTGTCTTTGGTATCCCGAATAGAAAATTACCATTACCTGTATGATCATTATTATACATTTTCCATCCATGTTGTAATCACCATTATACGTATCATTCGTGTATAATACTGATGTAATTTAAGAAACCATTCAAAGTTTAAGCAACCGTGAATAGCGTATTCTATTCATGATAATGATTTCATAAACAAGATATTAACAGTGCCGTATAGTATATCCCATGCTCATTCATTGTATGATGTAACGAAGGCAAGATATGAATTATGGTCACGATAAACAAAAAAACAGGAAACTGTTTTAACAATACGTAATTTTTAGTTTATTATCACAAAATGTATGGCTCATGTTATAATACTGATCATTATAATATGTTTTTGTAAAAGAGGGGTTTTATCAGTCTACGTGAAGGGTATGTTGCAATTTAATTAAGTAGATTTTACTTTTTAACTGAATTTTATTCCACTTGTGAACAGTATTGTTGACTTTAATGAAATCCCTTTTTTAAGTCCGCTGATCTCTTATTATAGTATTTCTAGTATATCTTAGTTTACTTAAAGTTCCATAAATCAAGGTGTTTTTTTTTTGTTGGATTACTTTTGCTTTGGTTTGGATTTACTTTTGCTGGTATTTTTTATTATACCACCTCAATTTCTATACATTTTTAGAAATGTAAAGCTTTTAATAAAATAATTGTCAACAACAAAGGTGTATTTTTATTTACTTGGATTGGGAGAATAAAAACGGGAAAAGTATTACTCATTATTTTATCATGATTGTAGCAGTTATCATCATGATTAAAATTCTCTTATAACATAACTATACTGTAACGATATCTATTATCTTTTTATATCGAATTTAGTATTAAATTATGTGAACGTATATCGTAATGGTTGAAAAAAATATTTTATGATATAACCCTAACTGAACGATACCACCTAAAGTAAGACTGCAGAAAAAACATATTTTTCACAAATTATTTACTGTATAATACACCGGAAATTTTGATTGAGAAAAATTCATTTTTTGTATGTTAACGATACTTAACAACCTATTAGTGATATGGTAAGATCTTGATTTACCATAACATATATCATCGATATGATACACTTTGTCTTCAGTTTATAATTGTTGGAAGATAACTTGAATAATTCTTAAACGATAAATGGTATAATACCTTTGCAATTCTTGTTTATTCGGGATTGAATAGTTCAGATTAAGACGTAAAATACCTAAGAATTGCAAGCAAAATATCTCTCGAATAACAAAACTTGTTATTTAGGATAACTGCAATGGGCTCTCCTCTCTGTTAGACTTGATCAAGCTTTAATAAACACTGATTATCCTAATCATGCCATTGTATGAAGGGCCAAAAAGGGGTTGAGTGGATCGATATACAACATCAATTATACGTTCCACAGAGATAAAAAGAATCTCCTTCCAACAACCAGATTGAACAATTGGTCAAAAGAGCATGCTATCTTACACGAGGATGCCCCAAACTGTTAGCAATGGGGAGTTGGCATTCCCACTCTCCCGATCCAGAGTACTTTAATCGGGTGCCCTGGTGGTCCCTTCTATTCCCATGAATTGTGTTTATATTTATGTAAATGAAAAATACTACAATCATTCGCATCTATTATATATGATCTCCATTCGGTTGATCCTGAAATGCAAGAAATATTGTTAAGTGTAAAAATGTGGAGTACGGTGGATCTGAAAATTTGATGATAATCGTAGAAAAACTCGAATTCTGTTTTTAAACGGTACACCCTTTGGCAGTGGATTATGCTAAGATTTCGAACCCGTTTTCAAAACCTTGCTTTGAATATCTTTCCATTAATTGGCGCTCACTTGATGAGCGCATCCTTTGCCTAGGCGCTCAGAAGGATACCAACTCCGTTGTCCTCTTGAATACCGGAATATAACAAAAACTGTCCCTACGGTAATTTTTGTTCTCCCAAATTTGGCCAACGGACTTCACTTCACTTCAAGGATTGCGTGCATCATGCGTCGGGCCTCGTGGGCGAGTTGTGCCAACTAACCTTGCTGAGCTTACGTTAAAACATTCCATGTTCCAATTCGTGTCCTTTGTTTTGCGCTAAACCTCGTTGCCGCAAAATTAGTTCGTTATCATTTTCTATTGGTTTTTTAAACCAATTTCCAAAATTCGGAGACGGTGGTCGACTTAAGATCCCCTATCCTCATGATGGGTTTGTCATCTTAGGTGTAGCTACCGGGAAAGAGCCGCTGGATGCCACACAGATAAAAAGATACTTTGAATTTTCTGCGTTATCTAATGCACGTAAAGGAAATGCTAGATTTTGTAGAAAATATTGGGATATTTCATGTAAGTTTATTCAATATATCGTCCTAATCTAGCCTGTTGTATGGTGCATGAAAAATTGCAAACAACTTCGTTGTTTACGCTTCATTTGGCTGAGAATTAAACAAGGGGATATTTTACGCACTTGATTTAATTATTTTTCCTTTCCTCGATGAAAATCGATGAACATAATCGATCAACTACACTCAAAACAAATCGACACGTTACATCCACGTGAAACGCACGTAATTCTCGTGCACTGCCAGTACCAGTAATAAACACGTGGAATTCACGTAAGAGCTATGTGATTTCCACGTTAATTCTCATTCTACGTGAAAATCACATAAATTTTACGTGATTTCTCACGTACAATTCACTGGTACGTAATGTTTACCTGATATTACTGAAGCAAATTTGGTTACGTGCTCAGGTGAAAGTTACGTGAAAACAACGTGTCGATTTTTTTGAGTGTAAGATAGCCTTTTTTCAAATGTTACACTAGGTAAGCTATAAGCTTGAAATAACAAGTAAGTTGAAAAAAGTATTCGGTTTGAGAACGAAAACTACACAACTAAACTGAACAATGTTTCTGCCATAAATTTGACGAAATATCTGCTATCCTATCACAAATCCCGCTTAAAATTTAAATAGAGCCTATCTTCGATGATCGATTCTCTAGAATTAGAATAGCAATTTGAATTTATTGTTCCATGTTCAACTCAGAGTCTTCTCTCATTTGAAGTTGTGAGCAAAGCCACAAATCAAATGATTTTGCCGTAATCAGAGAAAGTCAATGAAGAGAAACGATAATCGAAGACAGGCCCTTTTCGAATATTACGCGGGATTCAGTCCACTAAAACCGTCAAAGACCAACTTCCTAAAAACCCATACACAATCGTGTCAAACACAAAAAGATCCACGAAATTCATTTCTCCCATAACAACATTCCACCCGTGCCCAGCAAAAGTGCGATATGAAACCCGACTTGTTCAAAAATATGTAAATTATTGCTACTACAAATTATCCGCCGCAAATCGACCCCCTCTTCTTCCTACGTTCCCCGGTTGCAACAGAGCCGGAGCAAAAACACGCATGATTTTTTTTACGGCCTACTACCGTCTCACCGATTTCGGCCTACTGTCTACAACAGTTCGCTGCCGTTGTTCTTCGGAAGAGAAATTTTAAAGACTGTCATTTAACACTTGTCAGGAATGCTCGTTCACACAGTTTAAGGGAAATTTTTCCTTATGCCGCCTTCGACATGATGTTACGATTTTTTTTTTGTTTTCTTTTATTCTTTTTTCTCCCATCACATGATTCGAAGTGACAATTTTATAGTGTAGAAACCGTTCGGCCGGTGCTGCACACAGTCGACAGCGTGTGACACCAAGATTTATTGGTTCTTTGCTGCGGAATGACACTTTTTCCCTTGCAGCTCTGGGTGTCGTGTGTGTAGCCGCAGCAGACCTCGGTATGCATCGTCCTTGGTGGCGTTCCATGTCTTTTACGGGCCTATCGTTCACGATTATGGGCCTTATAGAGATGGTCGTTCATGCGGAGGCCCTTGCGTTTGCTTGAGACAGAGACGTGAAAATGCGTGTCAGCAATTATCGGGTTCCGCCGGGGATAGATGGCGTGTTTGGATAATTTGTTGCTCCGACGTTACCGAAGTTTTGAGTTTTGAGTTATTTACGGGTGACGGCTAATTTGTTGTGTGATATATGGTGCGGCAGCCGAGGAGAAAATTGCTGTTGACACAAGCGTTCGATTTAAATCTCAATCATTCGGCAGCCTCTCGTCCGGGGGGAATGCTTCACATTAGTAGGATTAGTAGGATAATAAATTCTACCTCACCGAGCATCGGAAAGTAGATTATCTCACCTTAAGAACAAGTGCCTCCTTCGAAATTGAATTAAATTACTCTCCAAACCGGTAGCTAACTTCCACTTTTCTTTTGTCTTTTCCTTTCCAGTATGGGCCGAGACCGGAGACTTTCGTGATAATAGCCACAGCGCGATGTCGGCCGTGACCAGCATCGACCATACGCAGATGGGCTTCCAGTCGTCGACGGGGCGCAACCGGAGCAGTCGGGATCGGAAAAACGACGGTGAGTATTCATTCGCCAGGGCAGATAAGAGGAACCTGCGGCGGTCTTATCGCTTGCTCGTTCCGGTGTCGTTCGGAAGCGTGTTAGCCGGTGATGTTCATGAGTAGCCTCTTTAGTCAACTCGGGCAAACATGCGTTGGCAAGGGCTTATCTATCGCGTTTGGGCTTGTTGTTGATGTTGAAGTTGGTTTGTTTCTGTTTGTATACATCTTGTTCACATGGATACGGGTGATGTTTGTTAATTGAAATGGGGCTAGTGATTGCAGTTTGAATGCTGGAAAGTACGGAAGAATACCTGCGATGAAAGCGCTTCAACTTTTAGTATGGAACCGTGTAAAAAAGACTAAATAGAGTTGATAAATTCACATGCTTAAACATTTTATATTGCTTAGATTTTTTTTGAATTCGTTACCTTTCCACACAGAGGTCAAAATACAGTTTTTAAAATTTTGAGTTTTTACACCAAAAATTGTGAATTTTTTGAAAAACTGCCATATGATTACTTTTGGCCCAAAACGTAAAATGTGATTTGAATAAGGTCGATACGTTGTTCCGTTCTGGAGTTATCGCCGAAAACAACCCGTGTAAAAAAAAACCGTGCAATAAAAAACCTTAGTGTATTGAAAATTGAACGAAGCGTTTGGATATAGCAGTACTCAATACTTCTATTCAATTTTCAAAACCTGCCGTATACTGACGGAACTATCAACACTTTCTCTTCGTATCTTTCATTTCTAGCAAGCATTACTGCCCACTCTTGGGGCCTCATGGTGATGAGCGAACATCTCCTTCTACATCACTTGAAATGCTTTTTTCCATAATTGTGGAAATTCTCCGGATTCTAGTGTCATAATGAAAAGCCAAAATAACGAAGAAGTAAGCTCTGTAGCCAGACTCTTCATAAACCAGTCCCCTAGAGCCATGACGCAGGCGGCCTTGGCTCAAAACTCGGTTGCGTATCGTGATAGATTTGTTTTGAGCCATTGAACCTCCGGACTCCAATATTTAACTCAACACTAATACACTGCACAACCTCACTCAGACATTGAATTTTTCTAAGCGAATTGATGTGTTGCTTTTTTGTCCACGACCAATGCTACATTTTTTCTCGAAGTTACGATCCATTACGAGAAATGAAACAAAACCATGCGAAATTTTGGGTGTACATTAAAAATTGAGTTGATCCACCTTTTTTTTGCCAGAAATGAGAAACTTTTTCGTGACAGATGAGATACTAATTCAAATGAAAGAGAGAGTGTTTTGAGCATGTTTCTTTTAACTTTGTCATTTTAATAATAAAAAATATTATTGTAGTTATGCACATTATTTCGCACCAAATTCGAATGACTGTAACTCTGGCAATTACTGTCCAATTGTAATTCTTTTGGCACCGTTAGACTCAACAACTCACTCGCTTCATGACTATTGGAGATATCCGTTTGGATTTATCTGGTTCTCGAAAATCCGGGTTTTCAGGGCTGTGTTCCGGTACGAAGACACTATTTGGGAATTTCAATTGCATTTCCCGGAATCGATGACACAATTTTTGGAATTATTCCTACAAGCTATTTCTATTCCATTATGGGTTGTATGCCGAATTGTTCCTGAAACAACGACCATTCTGCAAGAAGTTCCCGAGGGATCTTTAATGGCCATGAACATATTTAGAAGGAATCCTATCAAAATTCAAGAAATTTCTCCAGGAGGATATTTCTTAACGTTTTTTGGCCATCTTATTATTTGTCACCGAACCGGTAATTCCTGAACAGGCTCCCGTGGTGCCTCAAGTAGCCAGGAGCAAGAAGGCTATTTCTCAACGTTTTGTGGCCAGTTGATGATTTGTCTCCGGAACAGGTTCCCGTGGGGTTTTGAGAGGCCATGAACAGTTTTAGATGAAAACCCTGGCAACAAGGCTGTCAACATGAAATTCGCCCAGTAGGCTATTTTCCAACGTTTTGTGGCTATCTGATGATTTGTCCTTAGACCGGTTTCCGAAACAGGTTTCTGAGGGGTTTCAAGTGACCATTTACATATTTATAAGGTAACCCAGGCAATATGGGTTTCAAAATTCATAAAACTTCTCCAGAAGGCTTTTTATCAACGTTTTGTTGAAATATGATAATTTGTCCTCGGAACGGTTATCCCGGAAAAGGTTCCCTTCGGGTCTCGAGTGGCCATGAACAAAACCAGCCACAAAACGTTGAAAAATATCCTCGTTGCGAAATTTTATGAATTTTGATACACATATTACCAGGTTTTTCTTCTAAATATGTTCATGACCACTCGAGGCCAAATGCAATCTGTTCCGGAATGACCAACCCGAGGATGAATCATTAGATGACCACTAAACGTTGAGAATCTGCTGATTTTGACGACTAAAGATGACCATCATGATCGTCTGTGTCTAAAGAAGTAAAATGACGGTCAATTTCCATGTTGGTATATTTATTCTTGGCAATACGATCGTATCACATAACACTTGTACAAGATACAAAAAATGAGTGAGAAGCGCGAGAGAGAAATATCTCTCGGATGTTATTTCACGATAATGAGAAGTTTAAGAGAGTGAGAGGCTCTTCTGTTGCTTTGATTGCTAATTGCAAGAATCTCGTTTATCAATTCTAACGCCAGGGATGCCAGATATACAGACATGTCTGTATTTATACAGACATTTGAACATGCATACAGACCTTATACAGATTACAGACATTATACAGATATTCCCATAAAGTTACCGATTTTTACAGACATTCATATCCATCAAGAAGATGAAAATGTTTCAATATTTGTAAAAAAAAAGTATCTCAGAAAACAGTTTAACTTCTCAGATGTTTCAGGGCCTTGTTTTGAAGCTGCTTCAATATCCAAATAGATCTTAAGTTTAGTCATTATTTTTTGTAATTGGAAAATATGCCAATTTTTGTAAGCTTCGTCATATCTTCTATTTGTAGCCGTCTGATAATTTGAGAGTTATTCTGTTACGCATCCCCATTTACATTTTCTAATAGTATTACTAAAAATAAACAAATGTTGTCATTTTTTATTTCTCAACGCTGTTTTCATTCTACGTGAATCATTCATAAATGCCTGATGTTAATAGCAATCAATAGGAAACTAGCGACTTCAAATTGGTTCACTATTTTAGAACCACTTGCACCTGAGTACATCTTGCACCATGCACCTTGCAATATATTCTTGCACTTTTAGGTGATAAAAAGGTTTGTTTTTGTTTTGATTCACTGTGGTCTTTTGACAGAATGTTTGAGGGGTTGTATCGCGTGAGTTATGTCTTCAGGGATGATTCATTAAGCTTCATTAACCAATGTGCTGGTACTTTCCGAATCAAAAACTATGTGCCTTTTTTTCTTGACTATACAGTGTTACGAAACGTCTCGGTCTAAAATAAATTTAAGTACTTTTAAGCTTTAAAACTTTATGAAAAAACTTTCTCTAAATTTCAAGAATCTTCTAGTACCTTTGAGAATGGTTTAGTATGAAGTCTTGCTGATATTTGATATATGTATGTACTGTAGTTATGAACTGAATGTTATGAATTTAAGAAAAAAGATAGTACAAGCGGGACTGCAAAAAAACCTGTTCAGGTTTCATATTTTTTCCAACATGAAGAAAAACTAACCAGAAGTGTACCTATCAGAATAAAACAGAATATTTCAAAAAATTACTAAAGATTGAAAAATGTTACAAATGAACAGTAATTAATTAATTTAAAATAGAAATCAGTTAAGTGTTATAAAAACACTTTAAACTTCATGTGAGCTGTCATTTATGTTATTGATTTTTGACTGCATTGGATTGGAAATTTATTTTGAATCCCCAGGTTCTTTAAAGGTTCATATTTAGGTAGATATTTAAAGTAGAAGTGCTTTTAAAAATTAACACATCAAATGTTGAAAAAAAATCAATGAAAATTTGCAGAAGCATCAATAAATTTGAATTTTTTTTTTTAAACTACTTAACATTTTATTCTTGTTGAGAAAACTAAGAAGCAAGTTTATATAAAACAAAATAAAAAACTACTATTTATCGTAATTAAAGAGCCCAGAAAAATTTATGAAATTTATAACATTATTAAGAAGGTAGGATTCTGTTTGGAATGTTGTGGATGTCCCATAATATTTAAAAAAGCAGATTGAAGTTAAAAAATAGTTGAATTTCTATAAGCGTTGAAGCAATTCTTCAAGAAGTGATTCTGTAGAATATTTTCTTGTGAACCAGGATTTTTAGTACCATTCCATGTGCCATTTGACATCTGTTGAAAATTTTGCCCTGCATTTTTCGGAATTTCTTGAACTCATGGGGTAAATACCTAAATAAAATAATTGAATATATTATTGTTCTATTATTACTAAATCAAAGCAAAAGAAAACGAAAATAAACTTTTACGAAATAAAGTCAAATTTGAGAAAACTTCAGATAATAATATAAAAAAGAAAATTCAATAAGATGACCTATAGTTCAGCATTGAATGGTTTTAAGTTTCAAAACAAACTTAAGAAGTTTTCGACGAGATCTTCGATACTGCTCAGAGAATTTAAATAAAAAAGAGCGTTTGAAAGCATTACATAAATTTAACGAGCTCCAATACTTTTAAAACTTTCAACTAACGTATGCATTAAAAAAAACTAATTTCGAATGGTGATGCAAAAAAAAAATCTACAAATAATAATTCACTACAACAAAGTCTCGTTTCCTCTAATCATACGTTTCTTGAGTTTTCTACAAAAACGCTTTCACAGTCTGACGCGTCGCCAAAGAGTAGTTGTCCAAAATCTCAGCGATGGCTGATAAAAATATGGATTTCGGGAGCTCTTTCTTGGCCTCAGCTTTTCCTTTTTGGCCACAAAATTATTTGAGCAGATTCTACATTTCCCATCGGTCGCAGCTGAGGGGCGTTAGGAGTGTTGGCGGTCTTCAATAAAACTTTTATCTTCAGTCGAGTCATCTCCTCAGAGAACTCTTGGCATAATAGGGCGGGAAAAGGTCCACCCAATAGATCACATTCTTTTTCGTATGATACTTATTGATGAAGGTGACAACTTCGGGCAGGCAGTTGGTACTGTAGATCTCTTTGTTCACTACGAGCCACGATGCAAAGAAAAGCGACTTGGTCATTCCATTCTCACTGATCGCCAGCCACAAAAAGGCCTTCTTCGGGAACTTTTGACCGCCGAGGGGCAGTGATTCGATGTATTTTCAGACTAATACGTGAGCGCATTGTAGCATATTTGAACATTTTTCAACGCATTGACGCATTTTAGTACGCAATTGTTGCACATTTTGGAGCGCATTTGATTTATTTGTACACATTTTCGATTCAGTTACTTATCTAGTGATTCACCTCTCGCTTTCTACCAGGCACTTCATTTTTACAATTATGTACTCACCAAGGTTGCTACATACCAAAAAATAATAAATTTCATGCGGCAAACAACAAACAAGAAAAAAACTAGGCGTTATCTGAATTTACATGAAATATCCCACTATTTTCTGCCAAAGGGAATGCTCTTTATGTGCATTAGATAACGTAGAACATTAAATGTTTCTTTCTATATATGTACGATTAGCGATACACAGGTGGATTCATCACCTGGTGGCAGATATTTGCATGCAGAACCGCTAAAATCAGTCAATTTTTTAATGCATACGTTAATTGGTTCATCATTTCTTATTCTGCCCTTCAGGAAAGAATACATGTTAATTTGAAAAGCCCAAGACTCTTTAAAAAATAAGAAATTCTTCAGAGAGTTAGTGACAGTTGAAAAACAGAAAAAGTACATGACATTTTGAAAGCTTCTTTCAGACACTTTGCAAAATTATTTGGCATCCTTATCTTACGCTGTCAGTACCGTGATGGCGCTCAGCACTGCCGAGAACCACAGGTCTAGAAATATTACTGAGTGATGTTTTGGTAAAGTAATCATTTTTGGTTTTTACCTACTGCATGCTTCCAGAGATAACTGAACAATAATATTTTGATTAACTTGAAAAACTTCCTTAAAATTGAATATGATTAGTCTTGTTTACATAATGTCCTTTGTTACGCCGAGATTGCAATCAATCGGTCCAACCGTTCACCAACTCGAATGTCACGTTGTAACAACATGTGTAGTTGTATGTGCAATTTTGCTCTCACAACATTGGTCGCTGCACAGCTATTGACATTATATAGCATGACTGCTATCCGAAACTTACCGTTGTTGAATGACGTATGTATATGATTTTCAGAAAGCGATAGTGATACCGGTAAGACACAAGAATTCGTTTTAATTCTGAGGAAACTGAGTTTCATGTCCCAAGGACAAGGCAATACCCTCAAATTAGAACGACCTATTCAGAAAGGAGTCTGTGAGTTTCAACTGATCAGATGTTGGATAATGTCATATGTACTATGTTGTCAGGGTACGGAGTTCATGTTGCTTGCAAGGTGTCCTGGACTAGAACTTGCAGGAAACTAAGTTTATGCGAATGTCATGCACCATTTAATGATTGCGTCAAATTTGAATTTGCTGACAACTTACTTCGGAAGTGTTTTCATGATGTCCCGAACTCTCCACCTGACACAAACTCGTCTACGGTTACCAAATCCGTACTGAGTTGTCCATCAGTTGTGATTATTTAGTGAATGCACTGTCTGAGCCGCTTTCGAGCGGTGTAACCAATTAACTAATGTCGTGTTCCAGCAACTCATATACTTTTAATTTGACACGAAACTTGTTCTAATCGCCATAGCTAGCCTTATTAGTTATGCCACTGATCCGTACTGAGATAAGACCACCAGTAGTGACCTAATTTAGTGTGCACTGTTCTTTCGGGTCATTATTCACTGTCGAATTAACAATGAATTCGTCAAGACTTTTGAATTTGTTGGGGAAATTTAGCTCAAAGGCCTTACTAGTCATGCGACTGATTTGATGAGATGAGAGCTCAGTAGCACCTAAAAAGTGTTTTTCGTCTTATGCCCACGCGACAATGAAAGCCGATGCAACCTAATTGATGCCAGAGACAGTGGCCTCGTCGTCACGTCTGATTTAACAAAAAGCAAACATGCGAAAGAAACCGATTCCCCGACCTAATGTGCCATAGGGCCGAATGACTCAGGTGAATTCGAATCGAGCTGTCAACTCCGCATCACATTTGAATCATCACTTCAAGTTGAGAATACACATTGCGTTGGGTGGAATATCAATCACTGACTGGTCCTCAAAATAAGAAATAAATAGAAAAAAAACGTCAACAACCGTCTTCGCTTCGGAACGGAAAAGCAAATCAACTTCGTTCGATTTCAATTCAAACATCGCGTCATTGAGAATAGAAATACAAATTAGATAAGACCAAAGGGCGAAATTTGACAGTTGAATTGTATAATGGATGGCGAAGTATCTACATATATCTATTGCCAGGGAGTTTGAAGCAGGTCTCCTCGCCGCGCCGCCTTGGATGGGGATGGCGAAATAGCATTGAATAGCTGACTAACGATGGTCACTCAATTTTCCCTTATCAGGTGTCTCCGGACGTTTCCGAGGAAACCAAATATGCGTTTCACGCTGAAGGCCCGTCAAGGGGGGATTTGATGAATTGCTCTAAATGACCGTATTCATTTCGATTCATCATTTCTTTCTTCATAATCGCCTATTGGGCTGATCGGCTAGCGCTAATGGCGGGCTTGTTCTACAAATTGGTGCAAGTGATTGAAACTGTTTGCCGCGCGCGGAGCTTTATGTAAATTTGCGACGCTATCGGTTGGAACTTTTGCAAGCCCCGGAACGAGCGAACATATTCCGAAACTATTGATTGACAAAGTTTTAATTGATTTCTCCCTTCACGTATCCCCCTTACACAGTCACACGTGTCGATCCCACCTCGGTGAAGACGGAAAACATCAGCAGTGGCCTGTCCCACGACGACAGTGGTAACGCTCCGGGGACGACGATAACGGGCGACGGCAGTGGCCAGGATCAGGGCACCGGCGGCGGCGGAGGCAAGAACGACAAGAAGAACAAACGCCAACGACGCCAGCGGACTCACTTCACCTCGCAGCAGTTGCACGAACTGGAGCAGACCTTCAGCCGGAATCGCTACCCGGACATGTCGACCCGGGAGGAGATTGCCATGTGGACGAACCTGACCGAGGCACGAGTTAGGGTAAGTTTCCCTTGCGCCCAGAGAGTGACACTTTCATGGTTTATTAAATCCGTTCCGTTCCTCAACCCAAAAAAGAAGAAAAAAACGCAACAACGGGAGGTCCAGGGCATGATAATCGCGTTTGTGTTATGCAACATATTGTTATTCATAGCCCCGTTCGGTTCGGTATGAGGTGGAGGGACGAATCCTTTTTCGGGGTTTGAATATTCATCCCCTGCTGGCGAGGCTGGAAAATGCTGCACAAAAAGGGGAAATGCGATGACAAACGTTTATTCTATAATGGTTTTATTGCGAATTACAAAACGGGGTTACAAAACACACAAAGGATGATGGCATATTGTGAGGCTATTTACAACCGGGAAATGAGCAGCGATATTGCGTTGTCCTGGGTGGATTGGAATGTTGTTGGTTTTGTTTGGTTTTTTTTTTTCGATGCGAGGGGAAGGGATTTGATTTTTTTAAGTTGGATGCGATTGCATGATTGAGGTTTCATAGATGTTTCAATGTTTTGAAAATAAGCTAAGCTTTCTTAGGTTCTTCTTATTTTTTACGCAACAGAACAATAGAACACTAAGATGTCAATGCCAAGTCAATGCCGGAAAGATACATTTTCAGCCTAACTTTGATGTTTTGGAGCCAAATTCAGCGCCAACATTTGATTAAGGTGAATCTGCTTTTGTAAACAAACACTTTGTCTGCTAATTTATCGGAAGTTGAATACAATGCTTTCGAATTGAATATATCAGTGGATAAAGATAAAGCTTCTCTTCCTTAAAGAGTGCTTAATTTGTTTATGTGACCTTCTGTTAAAAAGAAAATGAATACGAAAGCTATTGTTTACAGATGCAGATTCGCCCTAATCAAATGTTGGGGCTGAAGTGTCATCTACAAAGTTTTTTCTTACAATAACGCCCTTCGTTTGGTGTAAATGAAAACTAGGGTGGTCTTTATTTTAAGAGAAATCAAAAATCTAACTTTTTTATCCGCAGAAATAAAGGCAGATATTCTTGAAAAAAGTTTTCATTGTGAAAAATAGCCCATCTACGATTTTCAAATGTAATACGGAACAATAGAAATCCTTTCATATTCTGATAAGATTTTTATTCCCCAACCAGAGAGATCAACATTTGAAAAAGGTCTAGTTTTCTTTACAAAAACCATGATAACTTTTGTTTGACATTCGATAGCGACGATTTCAGTACACCAAAAGTTGTATCTTTGATTGTTCTAGAATCATTGGCGTGCCAAATTTACTGAAACACTTGAAATAAAAAAGTTTGAGCAAAATAACTTATTTTTATAGGAACCCCCTTAGCTACGTAGGCAATATTGCTCTTAGTCGGTCATTTCAATTGCTACAGAAAAACTTATGTAATCAAAGTTGCATAAAATATGTTTATCTACAACATAAATATTGAAATATTACAACATGCAATAACTCGGGACTTTCTTTTAGCTGTTATATTTGACAGCTGAAGAAATCTGTCAAACATTTCTTACTCTTTTTTAGTGATTTACACTATTGTTTTTGTTATTCCAAAGACCTCATTATACGCTGTTCCTAAGTTGCGATTTGAAGTCCCATCCTGAACTGCGAGGAAAATTTCTCCAAAACTTTGGGAAAGTTCTCTACGGAATTTCTTAAAAAAATATTCTTCGATATTTCCGGAAAATTTCTTCCTGAACTTCTGAGTAGTCTTTTTCTGAACTTCAGGTAAGTTTTGAAATTCGGGAAAGTTCGTTCTTGAATATCTGAAACTTCTTGCTTGAACTACTAGGAAGTAGCCCCTATTCTTTTGAGAAAGCTCTCTTGCACTTCTATGTAGGTAGTTCCAACTAAACTTTTGGGAAGTTTTGTTCGAAACTTCTGGGAAGTCCAGTCCTGACCTTCAGAGAAGTTCTTTCCTGAATGTTTTGAGACGTTTCTTCCTTCAGCTGGTGCCCTCGCTGGTAAGTTTCTTTCCGGAATTCGGGAATATTTTTCCTGGGTTTATTTTTTCTAAACTTCCATCTCCTCCTAAAATCCGACAAGATAGTACCGAAACTTGAAGAAATTCTTTTCTAGAATTTCTAAGAAAATCCCCTTAAATTTGTTGCATGTTTCATCCTGATCTTCTTAGAAGTCCTTATCTGAACTTTTGTGAAGTATTCTCCTAAATTCCTAAGTTTCTCAGAATTTCTACAAAGGAATACCCCCTACACTTCTGAAAAGTTTCTTTCTGTTCACTTTTGAACTTCAGAAAAGTTCTTTCCAGACCATGAAGTTTCGTCCTGATTTTTTGAAAAATTATAGGTACTGACCTTCCTGGTTAGTTGCTTTCTAAACTTCCAGGAAGCTCGTCTCGAATTTCTGGGAAGAACTCCAGAATCTCTGGAAAGATCAAAGCTTCTTTTTAAGTCTCCTTTCCTAAACTTTTTCCCGAAGCTCTGAGGAGCTCTCTACAGATTTTTGGGGAAGTTCTCTCCTGAAGTTCTGGGGATGTTTTATTCTAATTTTTTTTTTAATTCCTGCTTGATCTACTCTCTATGCTGCTGATAATTTTCTGCCTGACATTCGGAGAAGTTTTTGTTTCTAGAAAGTTTCTTTCTTAACTTCTAGAAAGTATCTTCCTGAAGCTCTGGGAAGTCTCCTTTTGAACTCCCTAATATCTGTCCAAATTTATTTGGGTGGTTTTTTTCTACACTTCTAGGAATCTAGGACTAATTAATTCTAGGAATCTAGGACTAATTAACTAATTAACTTGAGGGTAAATTTTCAAATCCCAAGAGCAATTGTATTGAAATGCCTGTTATGCCTGTTTGTCTTTGGTTCTACTTTTACGTTTTGTTATTCCGACCCAAGGAGGTGGTCCTTATGAATCAAGCTCTTAGTAAACATCCTACCACTTCTGCTTAGCATTAGTTTTGCTGGCTCCATGCCACAAAATCCTCTAGCGATGTCCACATAAATTTTAATCAGTCCGATGAGCCATTCGAACTAACCGTAATTGGTTTTGTTTATAATAGGATTAGACATTGTTTTGGTGAAAGTAATTTTTTTTTCAGTTAATCACTTGCAAAAACATACCATGGTGCGGCAGAAAATAATGCGAAAATTGGTTCTATTTCTTACAAATCCCATTTTCAACTAATTCAAGCAATAATATCAACATTTTCGAGTGCAGTTATCTTTATAAAGCCTTTTAAACAAATTTATTCAATGTGTTTCCTTTTTTATCAATAACTTCCTCGAACCGACGCCGGAAGCCAGATCATGCCTTTCGGACGTACTCCTCCGACATTGACTGCCATGTCCGTGTTATGGTTGACTTCAAGGTTTTCACACTAGGGTGTGATGTTCTGCAGGCTCGTGCTTCAACATATGCCCAAATAGAATAATCCAACGGATTAAGATCTGGATTGCTAGGGGGCCACAAATCCTTCGGCCAAAACTTCATGTTATCGTTCAACCATTGTTGGGTTCGGTTGGACGTGTGACACGGCGCTCCATCCTGCTGTAGGACAATGTTTTGGTTCTCGGAGAAGTTGGCCTTCTCCCAGGAAAGCACTTGGTCCTTTAAAATACCGATATACACTTCGGTATTGATTTTGACTACAGCATCAATGAAAACAGGCGGCATTTTCAAACCGTTGGACGCCACCAAGCCAAACATCATGACACCAGCCGGATGGTTAGGTGAAATTTGAATTTCACTTTTTCCGGAACGTTCTCCATTTTCTGCGGTGAAATGAACCGGTCCGTGCGGCTGTTGGCCACAGCATCGATGCTGAAAAGCTTTTCGTCGAAAAACAAGATTATCATTTTTTCCTTCTTCAACAAGGAAAGCAATCTCTTGGAACAAGTCACTCGTAGCTCCTTGACCCGGTCCGTAATCAAGTGGCTCTGAAAGATGCATGCAGGTCTTCTTTGATGATTCTCCGCATGGATTTCTCCGAAATATTGGCTTCCTTTGCCAGTTTTCTTGTGGAATGCACCGGGTTGCGTGCAATTTTTGCACGGACCGATTTGATCACGTTCGGCGTGCGTGCAAAGCGCGGACTTCCGCTTCCCGGCTTCCGCTGCTTAGGACCATCCTGCAGGGACTTTTTTATGCGGTAAACTGTTACCAAATGGCAACTCACCACCTTGGCGATCTCTTTCGGCTTCTTCTGGGCAGCAACAAACTGGTGATCACTTCTTTTTCATTTTGAACATTTTTACGAATTTGCAATAAAATAATTAGAATGTTCGGATGCAGCACTTGAAAGTAAACATAAACAAATACACTTTTGACAGAAATTAGTCACTAGCTATACGAATTAAGTAAATACACAAGTTTGAACATTTTCGCATTATTTTCTGCCGCACCCTGTACAGCAATTGCAATGACACCTAATGCTCCAGAAGTTGTTGTTTAACGAATGCTTTTCAAAATATCAGCTGTGCGTTTTTCAACCTCTGTTAAATAGACTCAATCCGGAGAAATTTGCGAAATGGGTGAATCTGTTTTTGTAAGCAAACATTTGAATCGACGATTGCTTTTGCGAATATAAGCTCAATTTGAAAAATTAAGACCACAATCGGCTAATACCAGCTTTGAATTGCTCGATTGTGGTCTTAGTTCAAGAAATTTAGCTTTTATTCGTGAGAAATCGTCAAATTTAAATGTTTGTTTACAAAAGCAGATTCGCCAATTTCGCCAAATTCCCCGGAAATATAAAATGTCCACCAATTGATGTATGACGATATATTTGATCACAAGAATTACGTACCTATGGAGACCTTTAGATGAATATGATGAAAATTCGTTTTTCCACTGAAGTTCTGCGAAGTTCGTTTGTTGGAAAATGAACAAGTTGCTAGAAGAGCGCTACAAATATTACCTCATTTGATAAGATTTGTGGGCGAAGTCAGGAAGCAGGAAGAGAGAAAGCTGAAGGAAAGTTATCTGAATTTCAACCGCTGCTTTTCGTCGGTATTTCGATCAAAAGTATTCGTTGTTGTGGTTGATGTGGTAGACGATAAGATGCTGGGACCAACGTTGAGTTGGGACTTTGGGAAAATATGCGGGAAAATTTTTGGAAAAATGCGGGAATTTTAAAATGTGGCCACCCTGTAATAATAAGGTTCTTCTTTTGGGGTGAGTGAAAACTAGGGTGGTGCTTATTTTCAGAGAAATTGAAAATCTTACTTTTCTATTTTCTGAAATAAAAGCATATATTCTTGAAAAAAGTTGTAGATATAAAAATCTAAATCAACTTTGATCAAATAAAATTTTCTGTAGTTTTTTAAATGTCCGAATTTGTGCAATTTTTCCTACGTAGCTTAGGGTGGCCCTATAAAAACCAGTCATTTTTATCTAACTTTTTTATTTAAATTGTTTTCAGCAAAGTTGTCTTAACTTTGATTTTAGAACAATAAAACATACAACTTTTGGTTTACTGAAATCGTGGCTATCGTTTGTCAAACAAAAGTTATTATAAGTTAAATTTTTTTGTTAAATAATAGGCTTACCATTCTGCTCCATACTCTGAAATGCAAAATTTATTTGAAATGCAAAGATGTCCCAATGTGATCTGAAATTATTAATGAAATGAGAATGGAAAATATACCCAGCTTGAATACGATTTTCAGTCGCTGCCACTCACTTCCCTATTTCCAAATTGATAACACTGCCCAGGCTACGCCAACCAACTTCTCCATGCTGAACTGTTGAAGAAATGTGTAGATAACTACAGTAGAAAAACTAATCAATGTGATGTAACCACTATGGAGCTGAATCTTAGCTTCAAGTCTTGACAGAGAATCCCTACTGAGCCCATGCGACACGTCAAGCCAGTGAGTTCAACGAAAGGGTTTATACAATGCGTCAAGCTGCTAGCATTAGCATTAGCAGTGCCGTTTGCACACCTCGTGGATGGTGCTACGATGAGGAATAATTCGTTGAAGACATGTCACCATGAAACAGATCCAGTTACGGATACGTTTCTTCACGCAATAATCTCCACGAAGACACTCCTCATTCGCTCACTTAGTCACGTCCGTGCAACCGTTGAAGATAGGGCGGATACCAAAGCTAAAAGGAAATGAATAATCGAAGAGAATAGTTAAACAGAATGAACAAAAATTTAAAAATGGTCGTTGGGAGCATCTAGTCTAAGAAGGTTAAGTGTTGCTCCATTTCTCTGCAAACGCTTGAGACCTAAGCATTAACTATAGTCCTAGCTCCTTATGGCTTATTTAGGTTATAGCGCCATTACTGGCTCCCTAAAAGGAGAAGAATTTTTGAAAATATAAGAACGGGTGGTGAAAGAGAACTTATCAGATTTCTTGGATTCTTCAGGTTTTTTAATCAACCAATCTGATGCCTTTTTTCCAACTGCGGAGCTCGCACATTTTCGTTATCTGAAAATCTCATAAGGACTCTCAATTCCGCGTAAGCTCACAGAGGAGAAAAAACGGAGCTGCATGACAACTTCAGAGCACTGTTTGGAAATGTTTGAGCGCAATCCGAAAGAGTTTCTACGTCGACATGCTCCGTGATTTGAGTTCATTCGCTGTCAATTACAAATGAATATGTTGTTGTTTTTGTGTCTCGAAACATTGAATACAAAAGAAAATGATTTTTTTCTACCATGTATACAAGTTGTTTGCTTTTATTCAGTTATGACCCTGAACAACTTGGAGATTTCTTGATGAATCACACATGTACGCTCAATTTTGAGAATGAAATATAAGATTTGAATTGATTGCTATCAGGTTGTTTGTTTATTTCTTAAATACATTGAATGATAGAAAGTAATAGAGTAAAAAAATAATAAAAGTAGTATTTGAGAAGAAACAATTGTACAGAAATGCGTAATTTTTTTGTGGTTTTTTTTTCGTTTTCCGTTTACTTTGAATGCCACAAAAAGCTCAATTCTTCATAATTGCTCCAATCGAATGACTGTTCTATTCATTTGACAAAAGCTTAACTCAATGATTACTATGACCAGCGGTTCGAGTGAATGTGTCTTCAGTCAATCAAATGGCATAAGACCGTTAATAGTCACCCGTATGAATGAAACACTCACATAGCTCAAATCTATTCATAAGGGCATCTTCAACGGTGGTCCAAATAGTAGATGGGATTTATTTTTTTAAACCAAACGCAAAACCACCGGTGTTGTTAATTTTGTTGTATACCGGATCTATTTTGCATCATTTTTAATCTGGTATATATTTTGATCTGTTCTTGGAGCAATTTGGAACAAGTATAATACCTTTCCAAATCACTACACGCTGCTTGATAATACCCATAAATGAGTAAAATTTCAGCTTTTCAGCCGAAAAGTGGCCGTTTTTTATGAAGGTGATGCTGGTGCCAGACAGAAAGTGAGAAAGTGGCGTTGCTCATCTCGGATGCTGATAGTTACAACAAGCTGCTACCTGTGCTAGCGAATTGATTTTCGTTGCATTCCTGAAAAAAGAATGGTTTTCTTAGTTTTTTACAGCCACTGCATCCGGAAAACGCTGACTAGTTCGAAACGAATAAGCTCCCGGAATTGTGACTGTTGTGGATTTTACGACAGTTTGGTGGTGAATACCGATTCTGAATAGTATTTTCATTGCTTGCAATTACAAGCAATGACGTCTTCAAAGTGAACAGACGGTTCATTGGTTAGCACACGAAAATAGCTCATACAGATAAATTTTAGAGAAACCTGTTGTGTAGAAATTTTCGGCCAATTTACTAGGGATCTCGATATTCAGGCATACTTGCCTGCATACTTGATGTCTACTTCAAATAAACAAATAAACAAATATCTTCTGGGGATACATTTTACTATGGCAGTTCTGATAAGCTTTCTGAGAGAAACCGATGATACCTTGAAGATAGATTTAAAAATCTTTGAGTTCGTTTTTAAATATTATATTATTCGATTGCATATTTGACAGCCTTCACTTCCACTTTTCGGCAGTTACGTATATTGATAAGAGCTTATATAAACTTCTAGAAACTGAACGAACTCGAATTATTTTCTGAATTACTATAAACTTCACAGAAGTTGATTAAGCTTCACAGAAGTTGATTAAGTTCTAGGAAGTACACTTTTTTTTCAAGATAATCATGAAGTTTGCTCGCTCTCTTTTGAGAAGAGAAGTGGCGGAAGTTAGGAAAAATCCATTGAATTGCCGAAAAATTCTCAACATTTCTGGAAACTTGTCTGGAAAGTGTTCAATAACTAAAAATGAGAAGACAGATTAGTATTTTCCATTTGATTCCAACTACTTTTGCTTATCAGACAGATAAAATTGGTAAATTGGTAAATTTGGGGGGTTGGCGATTTTTGGTACAAAAACAACGTTATTGTCTCTGTACCAATCCAACGTCAATCGCGCGTAATGGCATGATGCCATGTATGGCCAAAATAATGCCTCGCCTCCGTGGGACCGCAGGAAGGGCAACAGACGCTTCTGGAGGCACTCGGTGCGATAAATTTCCCAGTTGATGGTACCCGTTGTGATGTACGGTTTACTCAGTTTACCGTATCGGCATATGGCGAATTTGTCCACTTTCTTCTTCCTTATGTCTTCTGGAACATCAAGCCGTGATTTTGCAACGTAGAACTCCAGCCCCGGTGGCTGCTTTGCGTCTGCCTTGATGTAGGTTTCGTCATCCATAACCACTTAATCGGTTTCGTTAACCACTCTCGATACAGCTTCCTTGCGCGGGATTTGGCCACCGTGTTTTGTTGATCACGCCGGTTCGGTGCCTTATGAACCTTGAATACACGAAGCACAGCTCGTTTCATAGTTTGATGAACGAACTAGGCGGAACACCTTGTCTGCAGAGCCGCGTCGCGATTCGAAAGGTTCGGATTACACTTGAAATAATCCAAAACCTTCCGGGCCTTCACAGGGTCAACTGTATTCTATGTTCTTCTACTTCCAGTCCGCCGCTCTGTCGTCTGGGACTCCTTAAACGATTTAACCACCCGACACAGTTGTATGGGTGATTCCCAATTGTCTTCCGATCCATCTCATTGTCGCAGTCGGATTTTCCATGACGGCGCGTTTCTTCTTGTTTCGATGACATCTCAATAACCACTGAACGGATTGTTATGAAATTTTGCACATGTAAACAATTTACTCCAAAATAGTTATTCCCAGATTTTCATAAATTTACCCACGGACAAAAAAATTACATACGGATAAATATGGTGCATTTTTTTCGAGTACAGGCCTTAGTAAGAATTTTAAGTTTTTCTTTAAAACTTAAGTATCCTGATTTTTCTAAACTAAAAGTTGGGTAGATACCTGAACTTCTAGGAAGCTTCTTAAACTTATAGAAAAATCCTTGGAATGTTTCCTGGACTTTTTAGAATGCTCCTAAAATCTAAAAAAGTTTCCTGAATTTCTGGGACGTTTTCTGAATTATGAATTTCTGGTGTCTTCAAGGACGTAAGCCTCTCCTTTTTGACTCTTGCTTATCCGCTGCCAAATTACAAATCAGCATTATCTAATGCCGTTTAGATTAAATGCATGCATTCACACACTCACCGTTAGCCACACAAAAGAGCAAATATTCCTCGTCGTCTGCTAACGACGCACAACTGGCAGTAAAAATTATTTGGTCAAACCAATCCATGGCGAAAAACCAAACCAAAAATTTTCGATATCTGAAAAAAAAACACTTCTGATCTCTGATGCTGAATAATTGACAGGATGACAGGTATTGGTGGTTTTATCATCAAGAAATACAGCACCGGTGCGGGGAAGACTAATTCGGACTATTTTAGCGGGTTATATTAAAGTTTTGCTGATGCAAATCAAGTGTAAATAAGTTCAAAAGTAACATTTGTAAACAATGACTTCTAGTGTATTTTTCTGGGATCTGCTTGCTCCCACAAACAAAATAGCACCAGAAACAGATACACGGAGTTATCCCTTCCCGTCGGTAGTGGACATAGAGGTTAGCAAGCTGGCATTTCCAGAAATTTTACGTTTGAAGTAATTTTTTACAATTGTTACTTTCGACCTTTTGACGATTTTGTCTAGATTTCAAATGAACAGGAGGGTCACCAGATTCGACTGATGGTCTACGTTAGGTCGAATTCAAATGAACGAATCGTAATTTGCAGCACTGCTGGCAATGAACGACAGTGAACTAAGGCACACGAAAAACCAAAAAGAAAAACGGTTTCAAAGTTCACCCCCGATCACTTTCCCCCAATTGGAAAACACGGCCCGAGTGGTGCAAATCTCCCATATTTATGATCTCCAGAAGCTCTCAACTGCTCCTGTTAGCATAGGTCTCTTTTTTCGTCCGAGCTGCTCATGTACTCATCGCACTTTACGACAGACGACAACCTCCGGTCGGGTCGGACGGACGGTCGACGATGGTGCTGCCGCAGCAGTCGTATCTATTCCATGAAGATTACCACGAGAGCACACAAACTACTAAATACCTTCACGAGTGCCCTAACCTATCCCCCCTCCCGCGCGCTCACCCCTACATCCCCTAGGATCCAGAGACTGCGGGGAGTTTATTTAGAGAAAGAGATACAGAGACCGCGTGCGCACACACAAACACACGGGACAGCATCCACCCGACACCGACGGAACCGAAAAGGTATAAATAAACATAACATAATGCTAAAATATACATGCGTAGTCCTTTCAACGGCATAAGGTTAATCCTCACATGATTAAGACAATAAATCTAGGCGGATTACCGGGACATACGTTACGGAAAGCAGTGTAGCAGCAGACTGGCTGCCAGCGGAGCGAACATTTTCGGCTCTCTCTGTGTGTGTGAGGGGATGTCTTCTTTGCCTGTGTGTTTGTTTGTGTGCCCTGGGGCAACACTCAACAGCTGCCGCCGGGATATGCGCCGCCAGAGAATCCCACTTTTATGAGACATTATTATGATTCACCATTCGGTATGTGACTAGCGACTTAAACAATTTTAAGACATCAACACAATCGCTAGTTGGAACATTGTTTCAAACGACACACTCACACCATAAATTACCCATCAAACTACTATCATCTTCCGATAAATCTTTCAAACCAAAACCAATAATGATCCGACTCGGAAAAGGAGATGAAAAAGAAGAAAACAATGCTAGGGGAAATTCCCATCGGCCGACCCTCATCCGTTTGAATTAACTTGTCGTGGCGTTTCGATTCACTGTGCGGCGTGGCGATGGCCCTGAAAAAAAGAGGGAACCAACCGGGTTGGCAAACACAAATCTGCATACATTATGATGTCACCCCCCTGCTGTGTGAGCGGGCATTCGCCCCCTGTTGCTGCTGTGCGGAATTCGGGGGGTGAACATTTTTCAAATTACAGAAACAAGTTGAAAGTCGTGCGAGCGTTGGAAATTAGAAACAAACGCAAATGCTCTGCAAAAGTGCATATTTAGCGGTTCGCAACAATGTATCCAAAACCACACAGCTCACCTGCCAGCACTAATCAACAATCCGCTAAAATCCCCAATCAAACAGCCACTTGAACTTGACAATCAATGAGCCCCACCCAACAAAGCGGAGACGAGAGGTGTGTCACACTATGACAACTATCGCAGCAGGCTCGCAACAAAAAAAAGAACAACAGTCATTCGACACAATTTCAAGTGCGTCAATCTTGCGTCCCTCCCCCACTTGTTCGATCGGGAATTGCACTGGCCTACGTGACTTTACGACGGTTGGACTTTCGACCGGGTGGAGGACGGCTCCCGTTCTAACTCCAAACTCCAACTATTTACCGCGGGAAGCTCTGTTGCCAGCATAACAACAACAATGGGGTCAACAACAGCAGTGGGGGGATTTACGCCGGATTGAAACAGGGATTATTGGATCATCGACGGCGGCGGCGGCGACGACAACGACTCTCGAGGATCAGTGGCCGAGTATGAAATCCTGGGTACAAAGTACTTGAACTTGGACTTGTTGTAAAGTTGTGGAAAAAATCTAAATCGAACAACGAGGACGATGAACTTCTGAGTATAGGGAATGAAAGCGATAATATATTGTTTGTCTGTAATCCTGGCACGACGTATTTACGTTTTCGCTTCCGTTGTTCGGAGGAACTATGAAAGGTGAATATCCGTTGGACCGCATCTAGCTTTCAGATAGAGATAATGGACACGTTCCACACGGTGCGGCGCTCATAAAGAATAGACGACGTGCAAGGGATAGCTGCGGTTCTTGGTCAGGTCCGCAACTGACCAACAAAGGTCGATAATTCCAACCAACCGATATTTCTGCACCTCTATTTTGCCGCACAGCGGCCAGGATGAACCGGAAGCCATTATAACCGAATGATAAATTAAATATACCCAATATTTGCATTGCAGCAGCCTTGTTCGAACCTGGGCACGAACAGAACTTGTCCGTATTTTTTGTGTGTGTTCAATACTGCATTCACCGACATGTTTGCTTACAATTCCTACCACCTTTGGCCCAGCACAACAGAAGTAGGACTGGTAACAATGGTCGTAAAGCATTAAACAATCGATGGTGGAAATTTATGGCGCTGCAGTTTTTCCGTTCCGCTTGCGCTTCTTGTTCTCTTGAATGGACGACCGACCGAGGTCCGTTTCGGTCAGCCAAGAGATAGACGGAAGCATCCGTGACAGCATGCAATTTTACTGGTTCACTCTTTTGTTTATGGTTTTGACGATTTAGTGCGATGATAGAGAAGCTGCCATGGCTGGAGTGCTTTTACTTCCGGGAAAGAAGAGCGAGGAAAACTAGGAGCGAACGCTTAGAAAGTCGGCAAGACGAGATTTATTGCCAGGACAAGCTATCGAACGACTTGGCGATAACTTGTTGACTTATTTCTGCTTGATAGTGTTTATGTACTGCAAGCTTATAAAAAGTTAATTTTACAGAAAACTTTACAGGTTAATAAAAGAGCCATTTTAAGAAGTTGAGTCAACCGTCACTTTGCTCGACAGGCATATTTTGGTTTTACAGCTGGATGCGAACCTTTTTCAGTCAAAGATAGATGTTCGCGCATTGGGTAGTAAAGGGTGTACGGAATCAAATTGCAACACACACAAATACCCGTTCAACCAATCATCTTCAAACTTTCCATATTCAAATGCACGAACCTTCTTCTTTACGCTGCTCATAAGTCCTGTACAACATTTATAATTTTTTTGTTTGCGTGGCAATCCATGATTCTTTCATATGTATCTTCCTTCGATTTCACTTCCTTAGGATGCTTCCGAAGTGCCTGCTTCATAATAGCCCAGTACTTTTCAATTGGCCGCAGTTCCGGTGCGTTCGGGGGGTTGGGATGCTTCGGCACGAAATTGACCTCCTTAGCCTTGTGCCACTCCAAAACCTCTTTCGAGTAATGGCACGATGCTAAATCCGGCCAAAAAATCGTAGGACCATCTTGTGACCTCAGAAGAGGAAGTGAACGCTTTTGGAGGCATTCCTTTAGGTACACCTGCCCATTGACCGTTCCAGTTGTCACGAATGAGGTGCTCCGTTTTCCACACGAGCAAATTGCTTGCCAAGTCATATATTTTTTGTCAAACTTTGACATCTTCTGCTTTCTAACGTCCTCATAAACATCGAATTTATGATGAGCAGTGAAAACTGGAGCCCCGGAAGTTGCCGGGAGTCTGCTTTTACATACATCTCATCATCCATAACGAGGCAATGTGATTTCGTCAAGAGCTACCGTTTTCTGCCGTCCATCGCGATAAGGCGCCTTTTGAACTTTGTACGTATGTAGTCCTTCACGTTTTTTCGCATCTTGCACGAAAGTTTTGGTAAGATTCAGTTTTTTCACCATATCTCGAACTGAACTGTTGGGATTGCTCTTGAAAGCTTGAACTATCCGCTTGTGAACCTTAACACTATACGGAGATCCATTTTTGCCACTTTTTTCTTTCCGATCGATGGTCAAACGTTCGTGACACCGAATAAAAACACGAGGCACCGTAGAATGTACCACTCCTAGCTTCCTGCTGATGGCACGATGAGAAAGATCCGGATTTTCGGGGTACGTGCGCAAAATTTCTTTGCGTCGCTGCTCTTCTTCCGACTTCGTCTTCGCAACGACTGCACATCTGTTGATGAACTTACACAGCGTAAACAAATACACCTTGAACTATTTTCACCCAAAATTGCGATAGAAAATGCCCAACGGGTAAAAAGTTACAGCTATTTAAAAGTGGTGCAATTTGATTCCGTACAACCTTTAATCATTAGTTTCATCTTCTTGAATTTTCATGTTTCTTGTGCCATTGCACTATGGGGGATTTTCATACAAGAAGGCGGATGAAAATGTTTTCATTTGTTTTCTAGATTTTCTGAGTTTATGTAGCTAATTTGACCAAAATATAGTTTAAATGCTTTTTTCAACATTTTACAATCAAGTTTTAAGAAAGGGGTTTTATTTTTGTTGATTTAAATTACCTTAAATCAAGAAAGTTACAATTTCTTTTCCTTCGTTTTTTTCAGTTTTCAGCAGTTTGATTGATCGAAATATTTCAATAGAAGTTAACAAACATTTATCAGTTTTTGAATAGGGCCAAGCTTATGCATTTAAAAAAGCTGATAATATCTTGCAAACTTCCATGATTTCTCAATATTTTTCTAGTATTTTGTATTTTGTGTGATATGATAAAATGATATTTTTCATGATTACACTGAAGTTTTTTTTCTACGACGGTAATGGTACCGCGTAAAAAAGAAACCGTGTAAAAAAACCGCGTTATTTCAAAAAACTACGTAAAACAAAAAGTCAAGGAAATAAAAATTATATTTCATATGCATATTAAGAAGATATGGTCATAAACATGGTTCCACTAACATTGGCCACCGGGAATCTGCTACAAATGGAAAGAGGTTGTTAATTCAATGTGTGAGCAAAGCAGTCCAGAGTAGTTATAGAGAGTTTATGTCTTCGGTAAAGTTTCTCAGTATGACATTCGTCGTCTTTCGACATTATCATATTAGTTCCAAATCATGCCTCAGAGATGGCGCTGTAGTCTATCTTTTCTAGCGCTAGCGATTTTTCGTCTTCGGCAAAGTTTCTCAGTATGCCATTCGACGTCGTTTGACTTTGTTATATTAGTTCCACATCATGCCGCAGAGATGGCGCTGCAGTCTATCTTTTTCAAATGAGGCGCTAGAGAAATGCCGTCTTCGGCAAAGTTTCTCAGTATGTATGTTGTTTGTCGTCGTTTGACTTTGTTATATTAGGTCCACATTATGTTATACTGTAGAGATGGTGATGCAGATTATCTTTTCCAAATGAAGTGCTAGAGAGTTACCGTCCGTGGCAAAATTTCTCAGTATGTCATTCGTCGTCTTTTGACATTGTCATATTAATTCTAAATTATGCCGCAAATATGGCAGCGCCATCTCTGAGGTACGATCTGGATCTAACGTGATTATTTTGAATGCCTTTATTATATACAATTAACATCTTTGCTAAAGACAGCACCTTCCTAGAGCACGATTTGGCAATTTAGATTGCGGCGCAATTTGGAACTAATCTGATAATGTCAAGTGACTATATTTTACATTCTCTTTACAACTTTACTGAGAACGGCAACTCTCTAAAGCTTCATTTGGAAAAGATATTTTACTACGTGGTTTTTTTTATGCGGTCCGTTATTTCAAAAAACGACGTATGAAAACCGCGTTATTTAAAAAAAACAACGTAAAAACAGTCAAGTCACAATAGACTTGAAAAAAATAATTGATTGTTGGTGTTGATTGTACATTTCCCTATTTAGCCTCTGAACAATGCTTTTTAGAACAAGAAAAAATGTTGTTTACAGTTTATTATATGTATTTTCTTAAAATCCCACAAGAATTGTTTGCTGTTTTTGTAAAAAATCATACGAAATTTTGAGTTTTAATTCCATACCGGTTTTGGACCTGGCTTGGGCTGGCGATTGAATTCAATTGATGATTTGTCCCTGAACCGGCCATTCCGGAACAGGTTCCCGTGAGGCATCGAGTGGCCATAAACATTTTCTAAAGTAAACCCTTTATCAAAATTCATGAATTTTCTTCAGTAAGTTATTTGTCAACGTTTTGTGACCGTTTGATGATTTGTCCTCGGACTGATTATTCCGGAACAAGTTCCCGTGGGGCTTTGAGTGGCCAGAAAAATTTCAGAAGGAAACTGTGGCAATATGGGTATCAAAATTCATTAAATTTCTTCAGTAGGATATTTGTCAACGTTTTAAGGCCATTTGATTATTTGTTCCTGGGATGTTTATTTCGGAACAGGTTCATGTGAGGCTTCAAGTGGCCATAAATATATTCAGAAGGAAGCACTGGCAATATGAGTATCACAATTCAGGACTTTTTTTAGTAAGATATTTTTCAACGTTTTATGACTTGTCCTTGGAGCGATCATTCCGGAACAGGTTCCCATGTGGCTTCGATTGGCCATAAACTTTTTTAGAAGAAAGCTCTGGCAATATGGGTATCAAAATTCATGAAATTTCCTAAGTAGGATATTTTTAACGTTTCATGGACATCTGACGACTTATTAACGTAACGGTCATCCTAGTACAGTTTCCCGTATGCCAGACATTGCCAAGGTTTCTTTTTAAATTTGTTCATGGCCACTCGAGGCTTCACGGGAATCTGATCCGGAATGGTCGGTCCGAAGACAAATCATCAAATGCCCCCAAAACGTTGAGAAATATCTTACTGACGAAATTTCATGAATTTCGATACCCATACTTCTAGGGTTTCCTTCTAAATTTGTTCACGGCCATTCGAGGTTCCACGAATACCTGTTCCGGAAAACTGGTTTGTGGACAAATATCCTACTGAAGAAATTTCATGAATTTTGATACCCATATTGCCGAGGTTTCATTTTGAAAATGTGGCCATAAAATGGAATTTTGTGGCCTTTTTGTGACCATTTGATGACGTGTTCACAGACCGGTTATTCCGGAACAGGTTCCGGTGGGCCTTCGAGTGCCCATAAACATTTTCAAAATAAAACCTCGGCAATATAGGTATCAAAATTCATGACAGATATCTTACTGAAGAAATTTCATGAATGTTGATACCCATATTGCTGGGGTTTCCTTCTATATTTGTTCGTAGCCACTGGAACCTGTTCCGGGGACAAGTTGGCATATTGAGGTATATGGAATAGATATGTATTTTAAGGAATAATTGGAAAAATTCACTTGATATTCCCAAATAGTGTCTCCGTACCGAACCTCAGCCCCCGAAACCCGGATTTGCGGGAACCAGATGAATCCAAATGGACGTTGCTGCCAGTTCCCATAAATTTGATGAGTTTCTGAATCTAACGGTGAAAACAAAACTAAAATCGTATACAGTCGGTTCGGCAGAGATCTTCTGAGGAGCTTGCTAAATAGCTTGCGTCCATTCAGGTGGCTGGTTCCGTATCAAGTGAACGAGTCGATGTTCGCTCGTTCCAACCAGTTGTTGATCGGGTACCCTGACAACGGATGGTAACCGTACCAACCAGTTGTTGGACGTCGTCGTGTATGATTTTATTGATTTATTGATTTGTGGTACATTTGATTTACCTCATGTTGATATCAACCCCACCATAAATGACTTCATCGCAGTCATGGTAAAATTAAACGCATTTATGGTTTGCTGAAAATTGTTTGTGCTGGAACTCAATTTAACCTTCGAAATGGTAGTTTCTACAGCAGATTTGTTTTGTGTGTATTACAATGGTCCTAATGATTTATTACAAAGACTATGCACAACATTGTTCGAATTTTTAATATTTGTTCTAAATGGTATTGCAAGTAGGCTTGCAAATTGGGAAATGTACAATCATCATCATCCAAGTTGAGTGCTTAATAGGGTATTTAAGGAGTCTATGGATTATAAAATTTTTCGAAAATAGAAACAATAATGCGGGTTTATTATGTATTCATGTATTTTTTAAACTTAACAAGTGGAACTATTAAAAAAAAACAATTTCAAAATATCATGATTGCAGAACAACACCTTCCTGTTCCACCATGAACACGCTACAAAAATATACTAACGAACCAACCATTGATTTCAAACATATATATATATATACCGTAGTGAAAAAATACTTCAGTGTACTGCAGCGCCATCTATGCAGCGTAATTTGGAACTAATATGATAAAATTAAAATACTACAAATAACATACTGAGAAACTTTGCCGAAGACGGCATTTCTCTATCGTTTAATTTAGAAAAGATAGACTGCAGTGCCATCTATGCGGAACTAATATGATAATGTTCAAAGACGACGAATGACATACTGAGAAAATTAGCCTAAGACTGCATTTCTCTAGCGCCTCATTTGGAAAAGATAGACTGCAGCGCCATCTCTGCAGCATGATTTAGAACAGATATGATAATATCAAAAGACGACAAACAACATACTGAGAAACTTTGCCGAAGACGGCATTTCTCTTGCGCCTCATTTGAAAAAGATAGACTGCAGCGCCATCTCTGCGGCATGATGTGCAACTAATACGATAATGTCGAAAGACGACGAATGACATACTGAGAAACTTTGCCGGAGACAGCAAATCTCTAGCGCTTAATTTAGAAAAGATAGACTGCAGCGCCATCTCTGTGGCATGATTTGGAACTAATATGATAATGTCAAAAGACGACGAATGACTCACTGAGAAATTTTGCTGACGACGAAAACTCTCTATAATTACTCTGGATTACTTTGCTCACACATTGAATTAACAACCTCTATCCATTTGTTGCAGATTCCCGGTGGCCAATGGTACTGGAACCATGTTTTCCCACCACCAATACATTTTTATGACCATATTCTTTCAATGTGAATTTGAAATATAATTTTTATTTCCTTGACTTTTTTTACGTCGGTTTTTGAAATAACGCGGTTTTTTTTACGTGGACCGCGTAAAAAAACCGCGTAGAAAAAAAACCGCGTAAAAAAAACTTCAGTGTACGGTTAACTTTAGGGAGATCATTATTATGAACTTTTCGATTAGAAATTTGAAATTTAAATTATATTTTGGAATTAAAAACTACTTTTGATGAACATAAATTGATTTTATGAGAAGAGTCCATAAGTTGCTATTTGAAATACATTTTTTTCAATTTTTCGTCTATGTGGTTTCTTTTAAAAGTATGGCTTTTTTGTCCAAACTTTTCCGTCGAATTTTAAAAAATATTAGAAAAGGTATATTTTTGGAATTTTAATTTTAAGTTACACCAGGATTTTTTCATGTAATTAAGTGTTTATTCTCTCAGTGTGTATTTTTTTCATGGACATTTTGATTCCCTGCCATTTTCTTTCAGATTTTTTTTCTCTAGAACAAATGATTTTCGAGTTACTTAGTTAGTTTTCCTAAAAAAATTGTATCAAAAACACATAAGCCCTTGTTAAAAGTTACTCTCGAATCAAAACGATTCCGAACACGTTTGCAAAGTTTTGGCCAAAACTTATATACTACAGTTTTGCCATTTACTGATCTGACGTGAAATAGCTCTATACCAGATCCTTTTTTTCCGCCGCCTGTAGACAATAAAGCTGATTAAATATTAGGCAATTTTCATCTATTTCTATGTATGCATATATAAATAATTACCTCGATGAAAAACTGTTCTAAGCAATGTAAGCACATTGCCTAGTTGCTTCAAATGCATTGATTTTGCTGTCAATTGCTTTAATGTCAATTGCCCTTTAATGTCTTATTCTCCTCCTTCATTTAAATTCAGATTTTGCTGGCTTTCTGTTGAGCTGTAACTCCAGACAGTTCTGAGTGGGCATTTTTGTAAATCTTACACCACTTAACGTAAAGATCTCCTCGCTTCGACATTGCGATAGATCTCAAATTTTACGCTTTAAAACTTGAACGTATTTGAGCGTGTACACACTAGCAAAATAAATGTATTGGGAGAGGTTCAAAAGAGAGGTTTTGGTTTACTACATGCTTGGCTTGAGCTTTACATTTTTGGCTTAATAATCACGCAGTATTTAACAGCGTCGACATCGCTTGAGAAAACTTCGGACTGTGCTAGCTGTACCAATGTTGATGTCGCTTCCTTCAATTCCAAAGTCTGCAACATTCCGGATCTCCGCTTGTATCGATTTCCCGGTTTGCAGTTGTGAATGATTCGACGAAGCATAGGGAAATGAACGAAGACCGTAGTTCAAATATTTCGTTTGGTTATGTGAACTCTGACCGGTAACGATACTAATCGTTCTTATAGGACGTCAGCAGGCAGTTCCGGTTGATAGATTTAGATGACTGAAGGCCAGAAGCGAGATGGTTCTTTCAGCCAATATAGTTCTGTCCACCAAACTGATGACTCTTCTAGCTGATTGGGTTCCATACCACCGGAGATTATATCTGCTGGATTGTCCATACCCGAAACGTGAGCCCATTGATTGTAAGGTGCTGAACTTCCTATACCCGGTTGACGATAAACGCTTTCCATCTTAACGGAACTGAGCTGATCCAATGGAGAGTGATCGTGGAGTCCGACCATAAGAACGGTCGGGTGTTTAGGGCGAGGCTTGAGTTCACCTTGTGGTACAAGTGACTCAACAGAAGGGCTGCAGACAGCTCCAACCTGGGAAGACTGTCCTTTTTCTGCTTCTTCAAATCCCCGGGAAGTGCGACTTTGGCTTTCGCAGTCATCAGACGGACGGAGATGCTCCCATCTATGGAAACGGTGTGAATATAGAGGCAGGCACCGTAAGCTCGTTTTTATGCATTGCAAAACCCATGAATGCTGCCCATCGCGGAACGGAGATCGAAGAGAGTACCTTTCGCCAGAGTGATTGGACATATATTTTTGCCACAACTATTACTGGACCAATCAGCCCTACACTGAAACAAAAGCGTTCACGAAAATGAAAACGGACCGTGAATTAGTTCACGTTTTCATGATTTTTACTCAAAAACGTGAACTAGTTCCCGATTACGTGATTCAGTTCACGGTGTATTTTTGCTTGTTCTCGAATTCATAACTGCAGTTCCCGGATCCGGACACGGATTTTTTTCCGTGTAGTGGGTCAAAAAGTTTCGCTGTATCGGATAGTACAGTGCGTTTAGTGATCACATCCGCTTCGGACCACTTGGGAACGGAACAGCGCAGCAAATCTGTTGACGGTTCCCATATCAATCCGAGGGTTTCTATAGTTGATGGAGAATCCAGTGCTAATACTGCTCGTTCTTCACGAAGTTCGGGTGGTATGCTCGAGAGAATGGCCGTCGAATTTTACGCCCATTTGCGTAAGTTGAAGCCAGCAGATTGCAGCAGGCTCCGTAGTTGATTACATAGTTCATGTCTTTCTTTTTCGTCGTCAACTCCAGTCAACATATCGTCCATATGAAAATCCTGTGACAGGACGTCAGCAGCATAAAGATACTGATTGGCTCCCTGTCTCGACAACTCTAGAAGACTCCTCTTGGCCAAACACGGCGCCGAGGCAGTTGGTCGTTGGTTTTCAGCGGATCCAAAGCGGAGAAACGCCAGTGAATACGGTACAGTGGATAGTCAACAGGATGAATATGAAGCTGCCGATACTTTTTTTCTGCGTCTGCCACAATTGCGAACTGATGCATCCGAAAACGAAGTGAAATCTCGTATATGTCATTCTGTAGTACAGAACCTACAATAAGGGATTGATTCAACGATACTCCGTAATTTGGTAGTGATACTGTCGAATTTCTCCGTTCCATGATCGGGTAGGTAGTAAGACGGAATGGCAGTTTCCGTATCATCGATCTCTAGCATATGGTTAAGCTGCAAGTATTCAGTTATAAATGCAGCGTATGACTCTTTAGCTAAGGATTTGCATCAAAATGGTGTTCGTGAGGCGAGAAATCTGCGGGTGGCTATTTCCTTTCCAAGTTAAGACAGCACGTTGTCTCGTTTCGGAAGCATGACTACAAATCTACCCCACTCGTCACGAATAGTGTTGGCAACAAAGTGGTTTTCGCAGAAAGTTTCGTCGGGAGAACGAGTGCGAGATATTTGGTCATCGTACAGTTTGGTATTACACACGTGAGCTACTTTTGGTTGGTTACTAGAATGATAGAATCCTACTCTTCCCGACGCTACCCAGCCGAAAACAATTGTTTGGCAGAACAGGGTTTTCAGAACCCAGCTTGGCGAATCCTTCCAAGAGCAACTCAAAGTACAATTCCATGCCCAACAGTAGATCTATGGGCCCAGGTTCATGCAAGTTGGGATTAGCTAGAATGATTCCAGATGGAATATTCCAGCCGGTACGATCAATCGAATTTACAGGGAGCTCACGGGTGATTTTCTTCAGAATATGACAGGGTTCCTAGCAAGTATATTCGGTGTATTGAGATCCTATCCGAACATGTATTGCATGTTGCGATACGACAAAAGTGTTACCAACGCCTCCAATTTCCCGAACATATGGATAGCGACGTAATTTCAGGTTCTGGACCATGTTCTCGACAATTGCGGTTTGCAGCAGAACCGTAGCAGTAATCTTTCGCCAGCCTCTAACGAGATTGGTGGAAACAAGACTAGTTTGGGCAGAGGTTGAGGGCAACTGTGGGCAAGATCGATCGAGATTGCGAGGAAGACTGATTCGAGGATTTAGTGGGGTTCTTAATTGAGGAACTTGAACCATCTACTGGAGGGGACCTAGGTTTGTGTTGCGAGAACGAGCAATTGCTAGGAGGTTGGTGTAGCATAGTATGATGCTTCTGGTTGCAAACTCTGCAACCATTGGACGAGCAGTTCTTCAAAAAATGCAAGAAGGACAAACAGTTTATGCAAAGGTTCTTTTTCTTTACTTGGTCAAAGCGTTGGGAAACAGCTAGCTTCTGGAAAACTTCGCATTTGAATGGTGAGTGTTGATCCTTCGAACAAAACGCACAGGAACCTGGTGTCGAATTAGTGATGGTGTGGAAGACTGTATTAACTTCGAAGGTTGTGCCGACTGGAGAACCATTGAATGTGTTCGCAAGAAGTCTATGAGCTCCAGATATTGAGAGACTTCAGTAGATTTGCGATGAGCTTCCCATTGCCTTAAGGTGGTTGAATCAAGACGACTGCAGACCATGTGGTATAGAAGCACACTTCACCCATCTGTTTGGATGCCCATTTAATTGATTAGGCATAATTTGCGCTCCAAATCGTCGATTAGGCGCATAAGAGACTCACATGATTCTCTTTTCATTGGTTTGATAGAGAAAAACGACTCGATCTATGTTTTAGCAACTAACTTTTTGTTGTCAATCCGGTTCTTTAACAATTGCCACGCAACGGCATAATTTGCAGCGATCAGCTCAATCGACTCTATAACATTCCTTGCATCATTGGTTAAAGATGCAACAAGGTAGGAAAATGTATCTACTTGCGATATTCAAACCCTCAAATTGATGAGAGACTTGTAAGTATCTCGGAATGTGATCCATTCGAAAATGGATCTATCGAAAGTTGGTAGCTTCACTTCTGGGAGTTTGATTCCGGTCTGAGGACGCCAATGCTCACTTAATGGTTAAATCAACGGATTTTAAATTCGTTCGATAGGGGTTGAAGTTTTTGATGTCCCCACAGACAGATTCAATTTTATGAATTGGATCGTCTTGTTTGGAATTACAATCTGCGACAGATGTTGTAAAATTTTAATCTGTGGATGTTATACCGGATCCTTTTTCTCTGCCACCTGAATATGAAAAAAGCTGATATTATTTAGCAATTGTATTGTATTTATATGTATACATATATATAATTACCTTGGTGAAAAACTATTCTAAGCAATGTGCTTATAAAGCTTTGTTGCTGCATAGGAGTTGATTTTTCAACCAATTGCTTTTTCAAGAAACTCCAATGCCTTATTCTCCGCCTTCATTTGACTCCAGATTTAGTTTGCTTTCTGATTAGCTGAAAACTTCAGACAGTTCAGAGAGCGCATTTTTGTAATCCTTACCCCACTTAACGTAAAGATTAACGCTAACCTGAACGTATTTGAGCGTGTAAACAATAGCAAAATAAATGTAATTGGAGAGGTGCAAAAAGATACAGTATCACAAGACAGTTTTGTGCACTTATTACACGCTTGTTTTGAGCTGTACATTTTTGGCTTAGAAATCACTCAGTAAGATCAAATGTGCACAGACAAACGAAAGTAAAAATCATGTTATTTTGGAGGAATTTTCGGTACGTAAAAGCTTTATTCATGCGGTAGCCAGCAATGTGTGAATTCATACAATGCATAGATCTCGATCGTTTGTTATACCAAAAAAGCGAACATGAAATGTTGTAGACTAATAAGATAGAATTCAATGGAAACAATCGATAAAAGAAATCGATAACCCCGCCTCACCCCTTCGTAAGCATTTGCAAGACAAATTAACCTCTTCCCCCCCTATAGCCCCTTACATAACTTGTGGATGATTCATTGAGTTTAAAACCAACAATTATTTGCAATATTTACCCATCCACAAAAATCAACTTACTCGGCTCCGTCTCTGCCTGGTGATCATCAATTTCAAATATTACCGTCTAATTGAATGTAACTCACGACTTAATAACCTAAACGGCGTCGTTCGGGGCAGGGCCAAATAAATTAAAAACCAACCTTGCCAACCAGTGCCAATGGTCTCGTGCAAACGTGAGTAACTGCCGAAGGTTAGGGGAAATCTAACACACTGGATGGTTTTGGGGGGGAGGTCGGAAGCCGCTTTCTGATTGTTTTATCTGCATTTCGGTGGTGAACTACGACTCTGTATCATAATAAATAAATAATCAAATAATTTGTTCGATATCGAACTACCGGGAAAGTGTTGATAAGGCCCTGCTCGGGAATCGATCATTCTGGGGTCGGTTCTATTTCTGGTTTGAACATCAACGCGGTATGTCGCCCGGTGGCTATATTTGATAGCATGTCGGCGCCAACCAACAGTAGCCTATTTGTTTAAAAACTGATTGATTTACGGATTCACCGATGAGTCGAGCGTCATTCCAGAAATCCGTGATGGGTTCGGTTCGTCGGTGTTTGTGTAATCACATGTGTGCCTCTCATTTTCGATAACGAAATTCATAAACTGTTTGTTTGGTTACCCGGTTTTTGTTGACATTTCCTCAGGTGTGTGTATCAGTCTGGTTAGGGTTAGGTTTGGGATGTTCGTTAGGTGTAGTTTGACTTTTGAAAACTACTGCTCCAGCTTAGTCTGGTCAAAAGGCTGATAATCTACATTACAATGGATCTTGTAGAGGAACTGTGTCTGTAGCGGGTGGCAGCATAACTAATTTCAAATAATGCCCCCGGTCCCATTCGTTGCTGCAGTCTATTCCTGAAACCCTCTCAACGCGGCACATGGAAGAAGTGCAGCGAGGAAGGCACAAAAACAGAATATGGAAATGAGATTCCGTGTGTGTTGACAGGAATATCCCTTCTGCTCGGTGTTCTGGTTTGCACAGTTTGCAGGAACAATGGCGGACATCTTCAACCCCCTCACCGACCGGTCGTTTGTGCTGCCCACCACATAATATGTGCGTCCCGTGTGTATGCATTATGTATAATGCCTTTGTCTGCTGCCGGTGAGCGCTCAGATGTTTTGGAAACCGACAACCTGGGAGGACCCTGGGCGGTGCATGTTCGAATGTCGGACTTAATCCTACTCCAAAAGCCTACTCTGGCTCTCTAGGACCGACGTCGGTCACTGGGGAATAAGCAGTTCTAATGGGGAGGGGGAGTGGAAAGCCAGGTAGAACAGGTGCCAAAATGAAGATATGGTTTTCGGGCCCCTTCAACCCGCTTCAACCGAGCCAGCAACACGGGGAAAGTGATGGCCATATGAGCTCCGGGGGTGGATTGTAGCTGTTAAATACACTATGCTCTTTGTGTCGGACGTTGCGGACGACAATCATTATGATGGTTTGGAACTGATTTCGGGATGCAGCAGCTGCTAATGCTCTCAATCGCTTCGAGATAAATGCACCGATCCAAAGCCGTGTATCGCGTAGAGCTAGTGCCTTTAGCGATAGGACCTCCGGAATAATGAGGATTGCGGAAATTGACAGATTTATGATAAATTATGGATGGGGATCGAATGGATAGAAGGGGCTCATGCCGTTGCTGTTGGGCTTAGGAGGACTGGAATTTTGAATCTACGAAGACGATCGATGGACTTAAATTGAGAATTTGGGATGAACTTCCATAAATAGGTGCTCTAACAGGAACATGGATAAAACCAGCAAATTTGATTAAGCACAGTCTGTGAATTCTCAGAGAATTGGAGCTTATTTCATTCTAATTAAGAAACATACAACTATTTTCCTACTATTTCCGATAGAAATTTCAAACATAGAAAATTATAGACGATCGACACTTGAAGGCACGACGAATGTAATATTCCATAAGCAAGAAATTTTTTGAACAACTACAAAGTTCCATATTCAGTTCTTAATAAGCTCAAATGGTTGAAAACCTCAGACGGTGTCAGAAAAGAACGAAGACAAACGCAAACGATTGGAAACTGTGTTCTTTGTGATGGATCAATTCTTGGTCGGGAGTGTTTCATAAATTTAAAAGATACCTCGTGGCTTTCGGCTAGGTGCAAAGACTTTGCAAATCTTGAAAACAGGAGCTCAGAAGATTCTTTAGGGTATTGAATAGTCAGTGAACTAGTGAATCAGCATTTTATTCGTCGTAGAGATCCATCGACGATGTTATTCCTTCACCAAGGTGACATTTATTGTCGATCGGTTTGATTCCTAAGGATCAGCAAGACTTTGAGGAAGTTTTAAACAAAGTTCTGTATAGTTTCAAGCAAAATTTCTGGGAGTAGCATGAGAACTGATGTGGGTATTTCAAATAAAAGTTCGAGAAACTCTTAAGAATCCCTAGTGGCACACTTGTTGCCATTCGGTTGAGATAACATATATATGACTTGTCAAGTCATAATCAAGTTACTACAACTAATTATGATCGCAATGTGCTACTTGGGAATTACTTCGAAGAAATAGCTAGAGAAATTTATGACGATGGTCACTGCAATCCAAAAATGATCACCATCATGATTGATTGGAATCAAGACTTTGAATTCATGAAAGCACTTATCTAAGAAACTACAGAGATTTTGCCATGCCAAACTCCAATCACATTTTTGCATACAAATAATCAATGTTTTGTATGTGAAGTGTTTGTAGTTTTTAGATTTTTACTTTAATACATTTGAGAAAGCGATGGAAATTTGCTGTAATGTTAAACATCTCTGGATTTCAGTAACATTAACCCTAACGGAATTCAAACGATTTCCAAAAAAAAAAACTCTCCACAAAGAAGTTACCAATGACATTTTCTGCAATTGAGCAATTGAGAGTTCTAAGTTCTATGAGAATTTTAGTCAAGAGCGAAGAGAACTTCAGAGAAGCTGCAGGAGAATTTCAGGGAGGTTAAAGAACAACTTCAATGAAGCTGCAGGAGAACTTCAGTGATGTTCAGAGAAGAGTTCAGAGAAGTTCCAGGAAAACTTTGAAGAAGTTCCAGAGCAACTTCAAATAAGTTCCGGAAGAATTTCAGAGAAGTTCCAACGGAACTTCAAATTAGTGCCAAGAGAACATCAAAGCTATTCCAAGAGAACTTCAAATAAGTTTAGGGAGAACTTCAGATAAGCTCCAAGAGAGCTTATGATAAGCTCCAAGAGAACTTTATTAAAGGCGGACCAAGAGAAATTCAAATTGTTTCAGGAGAGTTTTATAGAGTTTCAAGAGAGCTTCAGAGAAGTTCCAAGAGAATCCTACAAAAATAATAAAAAAAAACTTAAGAGAAGTTCTGCGAGAACAAGAGAGAAGTTCCAGTGAATTTTCCATAAAAACTTCTGAAAATTTCCGAAAGAGTTTTGAAAAAACTAGTAACTAGTAGGGTTCAAGTGAAATTCTGGGGGTGATTTCGAAAAAGTTTCCAAAGAACTCCACGTTCATTACATAAAAAGCTTCCGGGAAGTTCCAAGAATTCTTGGAGAAAGTTTCGAGGGGACTTTCAAAATATTCAATTGAAAAAAAATCTTTGTACGGGAGTACTCTGGATGAGCACAAATAATACTTCAGGAAACTTCCAATAGAACTTGGGTAAGGAACCAAAAGGAGAAAACCGATTAGAAATTTAGCAAAGTTCCAAGACGTTTGCATATGAGTTCCAAGAGAACAACAGTGTTTTGAAAAAAAAAATGTGATAAAACATTAAGGAGTTTCAATATCGAGTAAGTCCGAGATAATTTCAGGAAAATTTCTTGACAACTTCAAAAAAATTTCGAGACATACTTTTGGAAATTTGAACTTTGAAAATGTTTCATGTGATGTTAAGATATCCCTTTAGCAGTCATATTAAGTTCATTAGAAATTCAAAAACATTTGGAAAAAATTCAAACAATATCAAAGATGATCAAGGAAAACTTAACGGAAGAGTACGGAACATTTTGAGGAAGTTCTTTGAGAATTTTAATGAAGTTCCAGCAGAATTTCAATGAATTTCAAAGAAGTTTCAGAAAAAATTCAAATAAGATGCACGAGAACTTCAAAGCAATGCCAATAGAACTTCACTGAGGTTGCAGAAGAACTTCAAATAAATTTTGGAAGAACTTCAGACAAGTTCCAAGAGCACTCCAGAAAAGTTCCAACAGAACTTCAGTAGAGTTTCAAGAGAAATTCAGAGAATTTCCAAGAGAACTTTAGAGGAGACGTTCCGCGAGAACCTTATAGAGTATCAAGAGAAGTTTATAGATTTCAGAGAGAACTTCTGTATAGCTGAGAAGTTAAGTGAAAAATTTCGGAAGAGCTTCCGAAAAGTATCGTGAGAACTTCAGAGAAGTTCAGAAAATTTCAGAGAAGAGCGAGGAGAACTTCAAAAAACTTGCAGGAGAATTTCAAAGAAGTTCAGAGACAACTTCGGTGAAGTTCCAGGAGAACTTCTGTGTAGTTCATAGAGGACTTCAAAGAAGTTCCAGGAGACCTTTGAAGAAGTTCCAGGAGATTCCTGGAGTAATTTCGTAAAAGTTTCTTAAGAACTCGTCGGTCATTGCACAAGAATTTCCAGAAAGCTCCCGCAATTCTGGGTGAAAGTTTGAAGGGAATTTCACAAATTTCTAATGAAAATTGAAAAAAAATGACTTTGTGCGAGAGTTCTCTGGATCAAATAATGATTTTAGAAACTTCCAATAGTTCTTTGGTGAGGAACCAAGAGCAAAAAAAAGATAAGAACTTCAGCGAAGTTCCAAGAAATTCTCACATGAGTTCCAGGAGAACCTAAGCGTTATTTTAAAATTACATCAAGGAGCTTCAATTTCTAGCATATCCGAAATAATACTAGGGAAATTTCTAGAGAACTTCAAGGAGCTTTCAAAAAATCTTTTGGAAATTTGAACGTTTTATATTTGAATGTTTGAATGTTTCATATGATGTTTAGATATTCCTCAAGAAGACATTTTGTGATCAATAGAAGTTCAGGAAGGAATTCAAACAACGTCAGAGAAGATTCTGGAAAACTTCACGGAAGTGTCAGTAATACTTTCTGGAAGTTCTAAGAAAATTTCAGTAAAGTAAAGGACAGTAAAGGACTCCAGAGTAGTTCGAAGTGAACTTCAAAGAAGGTCCAGAAGACCTTCATAGAAGTTCCAATAAAACTTCATACAAGCTCTAAAAGAACTCCCTGCAAGTTCAAGAAGAACTCCAAATAAGTTCCAGTAGAACTTCATAGAAGTTCCAGTAGAATTTCATAGAAGTTCCAGAAGAACTCTAAAAAAGTTTCAGGCAAACTTCAAATAAGATCCAAGAGTTCTTCACTGAGGTTCCGGGACAACTTCAAATAAATTTGAATTTAAAGCTTCCGAAAAGTATCGAGAGAACTTCAGAGAAGTTCTAAGGGAACATCAGAGAAAAGCGAGGAGAACTTCAGAGAAGTTGCTAGAAAATTTCAAGGAAGTTAAAGGACAATTTCAGTGAACTTCCAGGAGAACTTCGTTGAAGTTTAGAGAGGACTTCAGAGAACTTTTAAGAGAACTTCGAATATATTCCTGGAGAATTATAATGATGTTCCAAACGAACTTCTAATTCGTGCCGAGAGCACATCAAAGAAGTTCTAAGAGAACTTCTAATAAGTTCCGGGAAAATTTCAATGAAGTTCCGAGAGAATTTCATATTAGTGCTGAGAGAAAATCAAAGAGATTCCAGGAGAACTTTATATAAGTTTCTAGAGAATTTCAGATAAGCTAAGAAAAACTTGAGATAAGTTCCAAGTGGAGTTTCAAGAGAACTTTGGGGAAGTTCCTGGAGAACTTTAGGGTAGCAGTTCCGGGAGAACTTCATAGAGTTCCAAGAGAACTTTATAAATCTCAAAGACAATTTATAAAAGAGAATTTTCGAAGATTTTTTTGGAAAAACTTCAGAAGATCTCGGGAGAGTTTCAGAAAAAATCCGGAAGAGCTTTCGACAAAAATCGTAAGAACTTCAGAGACGTACTAAGGTAACTTCTGAGAAGAGCGAGAAGAACTTCAGAGAAGTTGCAGGAGAATTTCAGGGATGTTCAAGGACAACTTCAGTGAAGCTTCAGGAGAACTTCAGTAAAGTTCATAGAGGACTTCAAAGAAGTTCCAGGAGAAAATTTAAGAACTTTAAGGAGAACTTCAAATAAATTCCTGGAGAATTACAAAGATGTTCCAAAAGAACTTCAAATTTGTGCCAAGAGAACATCAAAGAAGTTCTAGAAGAACTTCAGACAAGCTTCAAGAGAACTCACAAGAAGTTCCAAGAGAACTTTAAAGCCGAGCCAAGAGAACTTCAAATTGTTCGAAGAGAACTTCATAGAGTTCCAAGAGAGGTTCAGAGAAATTCCATTGAATTAAAAAAAAACGTAAGAGCTCAAGAGAAAGAGAGATAGAGAGAAGTTTTGGCGAGTTTACCAGAAAAACTTCTCAGAATTTCCGGGAGAGCATCAAAGACGTTCTAAGAGAACTTTAGAGAAGTTTCAAGAAAAGAGAACTTCATGGAAATTCCCGGATAACTACAGAGATATTTTAGTAGAACTTCTAATAATTTTCAAGCGAACCTTAGCTGACGTTTCAAGAGAACTTTAGAGGGGTTTCAGGAGCACTTAAAACCCGTTCTGGGAGAACTTTTAAGAAATTACAGAAAAACTTCCAATATATTCCAGAAAAGCTTAAAATATATATTTAGAGAAGTTTTATGAGATATTCAGAGAAGTCCCCAGAAAAAAATAGAGATGTTCCAAATGAACCTCAGAGGGCAATTTCTGAAAGAACTTCATAGAGTTCAAAGAAAACATGATTGAGTCCATAAAAGCCTTCTGACAAAATCCAAGAAAATTGAGAGATGTTTAAAACAACCTTCAGAGGAAAAGTACCGAAAGAACTTCATAGAACTACAAGAAAACATGTAAGAAGTTGAGAAAGAGATTCAGAGGAGTTCCATATGATTTTCCGAGAAGTTTCAGGATAACTTCGAAGAAGTTTCAAAATAACTTCTAAGAGAATGCCGAGAATTTCTGGGAAAACTTCAGAATAGTTCAAAAGAAATACAGAGAAGTTCTAAAAGAACATCATTGAGGTGCCACGAGATCTTTATAGAGGTGCTGGGATAACTTCAAATGGATTTTGGGCGAACTTCATAGAAATTCACGGACAACTTCAGAGAAGTTTACACTTCCAATTCCGAGAAATTCCTGGAGGACTTCACATAAATGTTAAGCGAAGCTCAGAGAAACTTCAAAGATGTTCCAGATGAACTGCAGAGGAAAAGTTCCGGGAGAACTTCATTGACTTCGAATAGAACTGCAGAAATGTTCCAAGACAACTTCAAGGAGGTTCCGGGAAAGGTTCAGATATGTTCCAGGAGAACTACCGAGAAGTTCCAAGAGAAACTCAGAGATGTTCCAAATGAACTTAGAAGGAGTAGTTCATAGAATTTCAAGAGAATTTTAGAGAAGTTCCAGAGAACTTCATTGAGTTTCAAGAGTGCTTCAGGGAAGCTCTAAGACAATTTCACAAAAAAATCAATAAGATCTTAAAAGAAAACAAGAGAGAAGTTTCAGTGAATTTTCCACAAAAAACTTCTGAGGATTTCCGGGAGAGCTCTGAAAAAAAATCTGAAAAAGCTTCCGAGAAGTATCAGGAGAACACCAAAGAAGTTCGAGGAGTAAAGAAGTTCCAAAAGAAGACAATTTCTTCAGAGATGTTCCCGGAGAACTTCAGAGATATTTCAGTAGAACTTCTTATAAGTTTCAAGCGAACCTTAGCTGACGTTTCAAGAGAGAGGTTCCAGGAGTACTAAATACATGTTCCGGGAGAATTTAGAAAAAAATACAGGAGATCTTCAAATAAATTCCGGAGATCTTCAAATAAATTCTGGGAGAACTTCAGAGAAGCTTTATAAAAAGTTCAGAGAAGTTCCCAGAAAAAAATGGAGATGATCTAAATGAACTTCAAATATAACTTCAATGAGTCCCATAAAAACTTCAGAGAAGTACCACAGAAATTCAGCGATGTTTTTAACGAACTCTTAAAGAGAAGTTCAGAAGAACTACATATAGCCAAAAGAAAACTTTAAAGAAATTAAGAAAGAGATTAAAAAAAATCTCGCATGATTTTCTGAGAAGTTTTAGAATAAATTCTAAGAAGTTTCAGGATAATTTCGAAGAAGTTTCAAAATAACTTCAAAGAAATTTCATGAGAATTTCCGCAAATTTCCGGAAAAAAATTCAAAACAACTTCAGAGAAGTTCTAAAAGGACTTTATAGAGCATCCGAGAGAACTTCATAGAGGTTCTGAGATAACTTCAAATGGATTCCGGGAGAACTTCAAACAGTTTCTAACTTCAAATGAATTCTTGGAGAATTTTAAAGAAATTGTCGGAGAACTTCAGAGAAGTTTGCAGAGCACTCCAGAGAAATTCCTAGAAAACTTCATAGAAGCTTTAAGAGAAGTTCAGAGAAGTTCCAAGTGAACTTCATAGAGTTTCAAGAGAGCTTTAGAGAAGTTCCAAGAGTGTTTCACAAAAAATCAATAAGAACTTAGGAGAGAACTAGAGAGAAGTTTCGGCGAATTTTCCAGAAAAATTTCTGAAAATTTCTGGAAGAGCTTTAAACAAAATTTCGTAAGCTCTTCCGAGATGTATCGGGAATGAAGTTAGCTGACGTGTCAAGAGAACTTTCGAGAGGTTCCAGTAGTACTTTATAGATGTTACGGGAGAATTTTTGAAGAAATTTCAGGAGAGCTTCAAATAATCTCCGGAAGAATTTCAGAGAAGTTTTATGAGAAATTCATAGAAGTTCCCAGAGAAAATAAAGATGTTCCTAATGAACTTCGAAGGAGCAGTTCCGAGAACAATGAGAACTTCATCGAGTCACTTAAAAACTTCAAAGAAGTTCCAAGAAAATTCAGGGATGTTCCAAACGGGCTTCAGAGTAGATGTTCCGGAAAAACTTCATAGGGCTACAAGAAAACTTAAGAGGATTTAAAGAAAAGATTCAAAGAAGTCCAGGATGGGTTTCTGAGAAGTTTCAGAATAACTTCGAAGAAGTTTCAGGATAACTTCGACGTAGTTTTAAGATAAATTTAAAAAAATCTCATAAGAATTTACAAGAATTTAAAACTTCAGAAAAATTAAAAAAAAATCAGAAAAGTTCTATAAGAACTTTCTAGAGCGTCCGGGAGAACTTCATAGAGGTCCTGGGATATCTTCGAGGGAGAACTTCATAGACATTATTGGAGAACTGCAAGGAAGTTTGCAGAGCACTTCAGAAAAATTCTTGGACAACTTCAGAGAAGATTTAAGAGAAGTTCTAGATGAACTGCACAGGAAAAGTTCCGCGAGAGCTGCATTGATTTTCAATAGAACTTCAAAGAAGTTCCAAAACAACTTCAAAGAGGTTCCGGGAGAACATCAGGTATGTTCCGAGAGAACAACCGAGAAGTTACAAGAGAACCTCAAAGATGTTCCGAACGAACTTATAAGTAGGAGTTCACAGAGTTCCAAGAAAATTTCCGAGAAGTTCCAAGAGAATTCCAAAAAAGTTTCAAGAACAATTCAAATATGTTCCGGGAGAAGTTCGAAAAAAAACTTCAGGGAAGTTAATAAAGCTCGACAGAGAAGTACCAGATGAATGTCTGAGAAGTTTCAGAGTACCTTCAAGAAAGTACATGGAGAACTTCCAAGAATTTCCGGGAAAACTTCAGAAACATTCCCAAAAATCTTCCGTGCAGCATCGGGAGAACTTCAGCGAAATGCTAAAAGAAGTTCATAGAGGTTCCGGGAAAACTGCATATAAAATCCGGGTAAACTATATAAATGAGCACTTCATAGAGTTCAAAGAGAACATCTTTGAGTCACTTAAGAACTTCAAAGAAATTCCACGAAAATTCAGAGATGTTCCATACTAACTTTAGACGAGACGTTTCGCAAGAACTTCATAGAAAACTTTAGAGAAATTAAGAAAGAGATTCAGAAAATTCCGGATGGTTTCCAGATTCCCGGAGAACTTTCAGAATAACTTCGAAAAAGTTAAATGATAGCTTCAAAGATAATTTTTCAGAATTTCCTTACTTTAGAGTTTCCTTACTTTAGATAAATACAAAATAAAACTTCAGAGAAGTTTTGAAAGAATTTCATTCTTTATACAGGTTCTAGGATAACTTCAAATTTAAATAAATTCCGGGAGAGGTTAATAAAAATTCCTGGAGAACTTCAGAAAAGTTTCCAGACTACTTCAGAGAAATTCCTGGAGAATGCCAGAGAAGTTTTTTTAAGAAAATTAGAGAAGTTCTAAGAGAACTTCAAAGATCTTGCAGATAAACTGCAGAGCGATAGTTCCGGGAGAACTTCATTGGTTGCATATTTATATATATATATATATATATATATATATATATATATATATATATATATATATATATATATATATATATATATATATATATATATAATATATATATATATATATATATATATATATATATATATATATATATATATATAAATTCAGAGAACAAGACGTTCTCAAAGGGAGATTCCGGGAGCAGTGAGAACTACCGAGATGTTCCAAAAGAACTTCAGAGAAGTTCCGAATGAACTTTAAGTTCTGGAACTTTAAGCTTTACTTTAAGAAAAGTTCCGGAAGAACTGTATAGATTTCCAAGATTTCAAAGAATTTCGTGTATTTTCCTGGAGAAGCTCGAAGAGAACATCAGGGAAGTTAAAAAAGATGAACTTCCTTGAACTTCTGAGAAGTTTCAGGATAACTTCGAAGAAGTTCATGGCGAACTTCCAAGAATTTCAGGTAAAACTTCTGAAACATTTCGTAGGAATATACGAGCAGCATCGGGAGAAGTTCAGAGAAGTTCTAAGAAAACTTCATAGATATTCCTGAAGACCTTCATAGATGTTCCAGGAGAAATTCATATCAAATCCAAGAGAACCATGTAGAAATGGCTCAAGAACATAGGAGAAGTTCAAATGGTAATTCAGAGAAGTTCCAAGAGAACTTCGGAGAAGTTCTATGAGAACTTAAGAGAAGTTGCAGAAGAACTACAGAGAAACTTCAAAAGTGCTTATAAATAGTTCTGTAAAAAACTTCCTAGAAGTATCGGAGGAACTTCAGAGAAGTTCAAAGAGAGCTGCATAGAAGTTCCAAGAGAATTTCAGGGCACTTCTAAGAGAACTTCAAAGAAATTCCTAGAGAACTTAAGAGATGTTCCGAAAGAGCCTCAAGCTCCAAGAGAACTTCATAGAAGTTTCAAGCAAACTTCAGAGATGTTCCAAGAGAAGTTGAAAGAAGTTTCAAGAAAGCTTTAGATTAACTCCATAAGTACTTCAGAGAATTTTCATGAGAACTTCACATAAGTTCCAATAGAACTTAAGAGAAGTTCGGAGATAAATTAAGAGGATAAGTTTCGAGAGAATTCCAAGGAAGTTCCAAGAACTACTTTGAAATTTAGAGGAAACTTCCGAGAATTTCCAGGTGAGCTTCAGAAGAAATTCCGGACAAACTCCTAAAGAGTATCGAGAGAACTTAAGAGAAATTTCTTCCTTATCTAAGTGATAAGAAGAAGAGAAGTTTCCGGAGAATTTTAATGTATTCCACGAGAACTTCATAGAGTTCCAAGAGAACTTCAGAAAAGTTCCGAAAGAATATCTTGGAGGTTCCAAAAGAAGTACCATGAGAACTTCAACGAGTTCCAAGAGAACTCGAGAGAAGTTCCAAGAGAACTTCAGAGAAATTTAAAGAGAACATCATCAATGTTCCAAAAGAATATTAGAGAAGTTCCAGGTGGACTTTTGAGGATAAGTTTCGAGAGAATTCCATGAAAGTTCCAAGAACTACCTTGAAATTCAGAGAAAACTTCCGGGAATTTCCGAGAGAGCTTCATAACATTTTTGGAAGAACTTCGGAGAAGTATCGGGATAACATCAGAGAAGTTCTTTGAGAACTTCAGAGGAGAATTTTCGGGAGAAGAGAACTTCAGAGCAGTTCCAATAAAATTTCAGAAAATTTCCAATAAAACTTCAGAGATGTTCTGAGCTTGCCTCAGAGATGTTTTAATAGAGCTTCATATAAGATCCAGAACAACTTTATCAGACCAACAGCCAATCCAGCAGAACCCTCGCCTCACACAATCGCAAAAGATTTGCTCCGGAGAAATGTCCAACCGATGGGCAATTAAAACGTCTCCGCTCCTATCTCAGTTTTAAACTAATCCCAAATAGTGCACCAACATAAATCCCCCGGCGCATTTCCCAAGCCCCTGACAAAGGATGACATCATATGGTCAGTCAGTGGCGTGCATCTGGAGAACGAATTGGAAATGCTGCCCCGAACCAAGACAAAGAAAACCATAAATCATCGCCGCTCTAAGACAGCCACTCGACCGGGCCAAGCCGGAAAGGCAGATCTGGACAAATTCCTTCCATCGGTGACTGTGGTCATCGCCGGAGGTGGTGGCTTCCGGAGTATTACCGAAATGCACCTGAGAAATGTAATAATTAAAATTTGTTAAGTCCCTGTCTCGTGCCACTGTCAGGCAGGTATCACTGAACTCCGAACGAAGATTTCGACCACAGCTTGAAGATGGTCGGAACCGATAATAATAATTTAATCAATTAAAGCTGGTTCTCCATCTTGATCGGAGGAGCTTCCCCTTGTCTTCCGGGCCTCCCCTGAGGCAACCGACAAGAAGGAGAGCCATAATTCATGTGTTCCAGGTGTACTCGTTGGAAAAGTAATTAAAATCATTTCACTTCATCTGTCCTCCCGTCCAGGTCCAGGTTGGCTCCTCGGTGCTGCTATTTGTATTTGTGGTGAACAAAGTGGTTTTGCGCAGCGAGGCTAGGCCAGGAGCCAAGAAGTAAAGGGGAGTATGGCTCGAGCTCGACTAAGCAATGCACAAACCTTATTATTAAATGCGTCAAGTAATAAATATAAACAGAGACGGGACGGACGGACGGACTGAGAGAAAACTCCAGTTTTGCAGATAAAATACGAGCTTGGAAAATGATTTATACTTCTAGTTGGGATTTGCCTTGAGCGCCATTTTGAAGTGTTTTGAGGGAAAAATCCACACCCCTTTTGCTTGAGCGGCGAACAATTTACATGTACAGGCACGTCGGATGTCAACCTTGGATGGCTGATTCCTAACTGAGGGGGGACAACAAACTAAGCAAAACTAATTAAAATGAAACATGGCTGCCCCATTCATGCTGCGGGTTGCTTTTGCTTGCTCGATTATCCTCTGCGGGGGCTGCTCGAACCGCCCAAATGAGTTGCGGTGTTCTGCGCTCCAATTAATCGTCGAGTTACTCACATGCAAAATCCTCCGACTGCTGCAATACCCGTTGACTGTTGGAAGGTATGTGTGGCAAGTGTCAACGACTGGAGCGGGAGATAATTTATACGTGGAGGAAAAGTTTTAAATTTATGCCTTCTACGCACCGATGAGTTGTAGGTAGGTTTCTGTCGCCTTCGGGAAGGATAAGAACGGAAAAGTTTCGGTGCGGAAGTCATGATTTTAACATTTGAAATCCTTCTACATGCTTCTGGGAAAATGAGTGTCGCACACTGTCACATGTCACATGTATCAAGGCAGGTTTGATTTACAATTTTAAACTTTTCTAAAGAACAAAGCAACCGGAGTTCTACACTGACTCCCGTTTTGGTAAACAGATATGACAATCTGGTGATTCACAGGTTGAGTGAATGTTTATCACATCAGGTAGGAAGAACCCTCCCATCAGGCAAAGTGGTGGTCAAAAATAATACATATTCAGAGTTTGTCATGAATCATAATAAAACATCACCTCGCATCTGTTGGTGCAGTTTGTAGATTGAAGCCACCAGCTTTTATCGCAAAGCCTGTCCACGTTAAATTTTGGACACCATATTAATAGCAGCAAGACTTTTAATTTAATTCAACAAAACGGATTGTTTATTTCACAATTATTTAGTTATGTCTTCTAATGTAGTTAACCAGTTGATTAAAATGTTAATCATTCTTTCTGTAAAATTCTCGAACTTTATGTTGTACACCCACCAGCCACTCACCATTTTCTTGAAATCATCGGTACCATGCTTTCTTCCATGTTTCGAAAAGTGTCCGCTTAACTAGAGCCCAGTACATCTCTATTGGGCGAGGTTCTGGACAGTTTGGTGGATCGGCTGTTTTTTATTTATTTGTCGTCAATCAAAGTAGACCAATTCTATTACATGATATCAAGCTGAACAATGCATTAGGTCCTAAGTAACATTGAGAAACTCTCTTCGTCGACTTTCTCTTTGCGGTCCTACGGCTATGGAAAAACATGATCAAGTATTTTCAACTCACAGAACGGTAATATAAAGTGTAATTAAGGATTCAATACGTCAAAAACATCAGCAAATCGTTTAATAGACAAACTATTAACGAAAGAAAAAGTCGACGAAGAGAATCTCTCAATGTTACTTAGGACCTAATGCATTGTTCAGCTTGATATACGTAATGTCTATTTATCCATACCAGGTTACCTGGGTAAACTTCTAAAGGAAACTTTTTTAATCGTGTTTTTGTTCATTGTTACATCAATTGTTTCGCAATATTTGTTATAACAGGACATCATTCTTTTAAGTGGCCCATTCTTGGCATAATTTGTTCTGTGATTGTTAATATAAAACAAATGTCTATTTCTAAGAGTACGAGTGGGAGTATAAAAATTTAGGTTTTCTAATATATCTTTAGTATTCTCTCTTTGTGCAATAACGTCGTTTATAAAAGCTATCATTGCAAACTCTTTTCGTTTTTTAAGCTCGTCTAAATTTATCAACATGCATCGTGACTCATAGGATAGTAGCGGTAAAGTCGTCCAACCTAATTTACGTAGAGCAAACAATAAAAACTGCTTTTGGACTGATTTAATACGGTTTGCATGAGTATCTTGTTATGGAACCCAAACTATACTACAATATTCAAGAAAGGGTCTCACATATGCTATGTACAACGTTTTGATTGTGTATGGATCTTTAAAGTGAAAGTTAAATCTTCTTATAAACCCTAGCATGTTGTTTGCCTTATGTATAATGTTATTATTGTGATCAACAAACGTTAATTTTGTGTCAAGTATGATACCTAAGTATCTAACTTCACTGCATCTTTGAACTGTGTTTTGGCCTATAGTTATTGCTTCTTGTCTTATAACGTGTTTTCTTGTAAATGATATAGAATTGCATTTTTTCACATTAAGCTCATGCAAATTTTTTTAACACCATTAATATCATTCTGAAATACTACAAGATCAGATAATTTACATATTTCATACATTTTTAGATAAAGTTTCATATCGTCTGCATATATTGAAACGTTCAGTCGATTTAAAACGTGGTCTACATCGTTAACAAACAAAATGAACAGTAATGGACCAAGATGGGAACGCTGTGGTACACTAGATGTCACATTCACTACTGATGACAAATTTCCCTCAAGTCATACTATTTGTGTTCTACCAGTCAAGTATGACTTAATCCACTTTAATAGTCCGCAATTAAATTCTAGCTTAGGTAATTTAAAAAGCAATAAAGGGATGTCGATTCTATCAAATGCTTTACTCAAGTTCGTATATAATGCCTCAACATAATTTCCTCTATCCATTGCATTATTAGAAAATGTAACAAAGTTGATTAAATTTGTAGTCCTTTAACAAACCCATGTTGTTTGCTAGAGATTAAACTTTTAACTTGAGAGATAGATTATAGCGTCGAACAATTTAGGAATGCATGATAATATGGCGATCCCTCGATTATTTTTTATATCTGCTTTTTTGCCGCTTTTGAATATCGGAATTAAAAACGATTCTTTCCAAATTGATGGAAGAATACTGGATTCTAGAGAAAGGTTAAACAGCCAAAACAAAGGTTTCGCTAGTTCCGTTGATACTGACTTTTAGAACACTGGCGACAAACCATCTGGTCCTCCACCCTTTGATGCATCCAAAGTATTTAGCGAAAGGAAGATTTCGTTGAGGGATATATTATCAACTGAAATGTCACTCAGTGGCTCAGGAAGGTGTGTAAAGTTTTGATAATCCCTGTCATTTTCGTGTCTCATTTGAGTAACACGTTGAGTACCACGTTCTGTTATCTCAGGTATCATTTTGATTGCAGCTGTTATCGTTAAACTAATTTTGTAATCACCATTCCGTAATTTTGTTATCATAAGTTATCACTTTTAAAATACTATTTGTGACACACTTCACTAGTTGAATGCTGAACTATAAATATTATACGGAGGTTTGAGAAGAAATTATGGTTCAGTTATTAGCGTAAGAGTAAGATATCAAGTTGATAACCTAAACTATTGCAATATTTTTTCTCAAATTACAGGATTTGTTATCAAGATGATCTCATTGATAACAAAATCAATTATTGTTATGATATCTTATTAGTATTTTTGCATTATCTCTCCTGTTATTTTGGCTGTTAGTTCAGCCTCATTAATAACATATTCAGTTATCAAACTGTGATAACCTGGTATTAAAATTTGCTATCAATTTTGTATAATCCTTTGCTCGGGTAACTCCATCCAATTTACAGCTCCAGATTTCTATACATGAGTTCTCGACATCTTCTTAAGTAGACATCTAATAAACACTTCCCTCCTATCCCTTGCTGATCAAAAGGACCTGGCCAGGTGTTGCGCAAAGAAATCGATGGATAAAGAGCCGGTCATGCCTAAGCCAGTTCTTTTGGCGCTTCCATCGTCTCTACAACAGCCAACCTAGGATTGTGTACGGTCGAAAAAAAATGCTTTGACTGGAACTACTGTAAGAATGACTATGAAACATGCCGGATGTATACAATACACTATTCATAAGATTGATCAAATTTCCAGTTTATTTTTTGCTCATACGGTTCAAAAGTTCTGTGACCAATTATCGAATTATCGAATTCACCGTTTATACCCACTAGCATTTCTGTCACTCACAATTCAAACCATTAACTTAAAACCGGAATATCTCTCTCAAAATATCCATTAGTTCAATAATAGATATTTGTTATCTCTTGAAAAGGATACTCTCTTCAAAAGCTTTGAGATGTTGTGGACTGAATTCCAGAAAAGTACCAAGAGAACCAATTAGTGACAAATTCCAAAAAAGCTATCAAAAAAATGTTCTAAAAGACCTTCTTATAAGTTTCAAAAGAATTTCAGAGAAGTTCCAAAAGAATAAGACACAAATTCCAAAAAATCTGCCAAAAGATGTTATAAAAGAAATTCTCACAAGTTCCAAGAGGACATAAGAAAAGTTCCAAGAGAATTCCAGAGAAGTTCCAAGAGAACTTCAAAGAAAATCTCAGATGACTGCAGAAATTTTTTAAGAGAATTTTTTAGCAGTTCTAAAGGATTTTCGGAGTCATAACAAGAGACCTTCAAAAAAGCATCTGAAGAATATCCGCAAGCCATTGGAAGTTTTGGCACTAAAAGGCCCATGAACGAAACTCCAGGGAATTTTCAAAGAATCTCCATGAGTATTTTACTGAAGTTTTATGAGGTTTTGTAGTTTCAAAAAACCAAAAAAAAAGGCAAATTCTAGGAGATGTGCAAATAAAATGCAAGAAAACTTGTAGATCTGTGATAGCTTTGGAGAGCTTCTTTTAGCAAACGTAAGTAAGCTTAGGTCAACAAAAGCTTCAAGCAAGCTATCTTAAGCAAAAGAACCTCTCACAACTTTCAGGAATGTTCCAAAAACTAGTGAAAAATTTATAGGAAAATTTCAGAGAAGTTCAATGAGCACTTCAGATAAGCTCTAGGAGAACTTCAATAAAGTTTTTTCCGAGATCATTGGAGAGTATTACAATAAAAGTTCATGATGATCCATGAGAACTTCGCAAATATCCTTCACAACTTCGGAAACGTCCCAACGTTCCAAGAAGAACATCAGAATGGCTGAAACAGCTCTGCGGGAAATTTCCCAAGCAACACAGCTTGAACTAAGCAAGTTGGAATTACTGTCGAATGACAAATCCAAGTAATCAATATAAGTGTATAATACTTTATTTCATGCTTTAATATGACGTATTTAGAACTACCGATAAAATCTTGTTTATAAATGTGTTGAAAATGTGTGGTCATGTTTTATAAATGTATGGAACCATGTTTTAGGAATAATAATAAAATATCTACCACTTCCAGCAGTAAAAAAAAAGTATTTATAGCTCGATCGTCAGTCAGAGTGATACATAGAAACGAACAAACACAACAAACAATAATAAATCATTCTAATTAGATGTTTTGTGTGCTACTTGAGTTCCTTAAGCGATTCCAAATGGTTCCAGTAGAATTTTGAAACTTTAGAGCTTTAGCTCTGATCTGGAAGGAAACCGGGTCCCAGTTAGCCTGGCCTTGGGCCGGGGACTTGGAAATTGTTGAGTACATAAAGAAAACCCCGCCGGAGAACAAAGACGGATGCATCCTGATCGACAACAAAGCCTACACAGAAAAAAAAAATTAATTTTAATAAGCGCGTAAAATTTCCCCTCGTTGAACTCTAAGCCAAAGGAGGCGTAAACAGGCGTAAATCGGAAGCTTTCCTGAAAGCAGTAAATTTATGCACGATCTAGATCTCAAAATACAGGTAATACATAAAGTTCACATGTATACTAGCGCCACGTAGTAGACGAATTCTGAACTAATGTTAACGGCGCTTAGAGAGATAATTCTGAACCTTTAAGTTTACCATCCTGCACAGATATAAAGAAACATTGAATTTTCTGCGTTTCTGATGCACATAAAGGGAATGCTAGATTTGGCAGAAAATAATGAGATATTTTATGTAAATTTAAGCCAGATAACGCCTGAATCAAGCCTGTTGTATGAAATATTGCAAACATTGTTGTATGGCACATCAAGGACTTAAACCAATTGCGTTGTTTACGCCTCATTTGGCTTGGAGTTAAACGAGCGGAAATATTACGCGCTTGTTAAAATTAATTATTTTTTTCTGTGTGGTTACCATTATTTGATGAAACAACAGAGGTCAAACCCCATGTATCATTTGAGATCACCATCAAGGGAATTCGTGGAAGTCGGGGGGTTTACTGTACTTTGCTGTTTATTTTTTGGGAAACTAGGAGAATTTAAAATTTAACACTTCATTTGATCACTTTTTAAAAAATAAAAAATTAAACCTTGAAGTGTTAAATTTTAAATTCTCTAATCATCGTTCTACTAATACGCTCAAAAAAGTTTTTTTAAAAAATAGTGTTTAAAAAAAAAAGTGAAAGTGTTTATTTTTGCTAAAATATGCTGCCTTTCAACGCTCATAACTTGTTCTGATGATGTCGAGGTGACACACTTTGTTCTGCAAGGTTGTTTGTTGTTTATCAAAAAAAAAAACTTCTGGGTCATTTACATTTAAACTGAGGCAGTTATTTAAGTGGTTCTCAAAAGATATCAAAATTTCAATTGTTGATGCCAGTTTGTGAAGAAAAATGCAAATCGCTTGAGGTGAAAATACGATTTTCGGTGGTTTCGGGACCCAAGCTAACGGAAACTGGAATGGAGCTCTGGGTCTAGAAATATCTGTCGACCATTGAATGCAGACAAAAGTAAACAATCATGACTTCTGCAGTTCTGCCTACTTTACCGCTCAGAGCAGTAGTAAAGTTAGAGCTCTATTATTGGGTTGATTTTGTTTTGTGGAATTTTTGAACAGTTTGTAGAGAGAATAATTTTTTTTTTGAACATAGGTATGTTTACGGGAGTAAATGTGTTTATGTAAAGTTGTAGTCATTTTACCTTTTCAATTTGACTGACCAAATACAATTTTTCAAATTTGAAGCTCCACGGATAAGGAAGTTCCACTGTATCGCTCAAGGCTTGTAGTTGTTCTTTGTTTATTAAGTAGTTTTGGTGGTTGATGATATAATGTGTATTGTTCTTTTTTTTTTCAATAATTGATTCAAACTAATTTTACTGAAATTTTTTGTTCCTGTTGCTGATCAATTTGGGAAAGTTTAAAAAAAAACTATGGAGATTCTCATTAATCCGAGAAAACTGCGAAGCACGAAATATATTTTCTCATTAAGTACCAAATTTGTAAACTGTGTCTTAATTTGATAAAAAAAAATAGTATAATAATTATTGTATTGACTATAGTGAACATTAGGCTGAAAAAAAATATTCAGTAGAACAGGAACATAGGGTAAGGGGATGTAATGTTAGCCTAGCTCCTTCATTCGGCCTATGTACTAAATGTGTCGTTAATATAGAGATAATCAACAAAATCATGTTGCTATCAGGATGACCGATATAATCCGAAGCAATTGAGACAATATTAATCAACTTAAAGTTGTTAACTTCCACGTAATTTTCGCTTCCTTGAACTTTTGGGACATCGTGATTTCACTGGTTAAACTGATCAGATGATCTACACGATCTTCAAGTGATCTAAATTTGGCTTAATTGAATCGACAAAGCGAACTATGCAGTCTGGATGTGCAGAAAATAGTTACACGTAACAAGTGGTTCACACAGCTAAAATAACAATGATTTTACAAAAAAATAGTAGACCCAATTTCACATGGGAACATAATTTTTTGTATGTTCCCAACTATGACCTGTTGTATCAATAACGTAGTAAAAACGTTGTTGGTGGTGAAGTTTCGAGTGGAAATGTATGAAATTTTGGTTGTTTATATTCAAGTGGCTCATCTAAACACAAACCTAAGGAACAAAATCATTGTCTAGTGAATTATAATGTTTTCACTATTGAATGACTGATGAATCGTATATGAACATCACTTAAGTGTTTCGAAGCAGTTTTGCTTTAGTTTGTTTTGTGAAATGTTGTATTAAGTAAATCGAATCCAGCTAGCAATGCCTTAATTCATAAAATTAGAAAAAAAAACCTACAAAGACTGCATTTAGTAATACATCCATCGAATGGGATGAATTTGCATCCACGAATAGTACCAATTTGGTGCCTATAGACCGACATTAAATCCATATCCCTCGAATGTTTCTAGATTTTTTAAAAGAGTTGTGTAACTTTTAGTGATACATACCACAAAATGTCTTATCTATCTTATCTTAGCAAGTTTCTAACTAGTTGAATCTCGCTTACAGCCTAAAAGCTTTATGAGTTATAATAAAAAATGTAATCGAGCATTGCATTATAGGTTGAGTTACGGGATACATACCCTATTCAGTAGAATGAAAAAAAAAACAGTGAGATTAGTTATTAGAAGATTAATATCATTTTTCGAATAATTGATTCACTACTTCAAATATTCCATATTCCAACTCTGTAACAAATCAAACAAATGCAACACAGCCTATCAATCCTTTCCCAAAATCACTTCCGTCTAAATCCAACCAAACACCGACCTTATCAACGCCAAGATAAAATCAATGCATCTCGTTTCCCGCCTGGCTGCCATCGATGCGTTGTTGATTTAAGGACACGAGTCGACCGTGTTAATGGATTAGGCGCACAAATCGCTAAATCCCTGATTTACACCATTACTACCCAGCCCAGCCAGCCATACCCACATTTCCCCGCCTCGGCAGGGAAATGGAGTTCTGGAGCTGGAACCAAACCGACCAATCCGTTCGATTCGCTCCGGCCTCACACCGACACGAGCGGGGTCGTCGCTCGTTAGTCGCTAATTTTCCCACAGGGAAATGAACCATCGACCAAGCCAACGGCAGCGGAAAGTGGGCCATGAAATTGGAGGCCACGTGACCCACCGGCACGTAACGGTTAGTAACGGGTCGTTAACGATCCAGCCGTTACTAATGTCTTAATTTGGAGTCATGACTTGCTGCGATGATGTCGTCATTTCCCACACCCGAAGGCAGCGAAGCTTTCTTCTCAGTTGGAATCCCAGTCCCACTCCGATCCCAAAGAGAACCGCAAATATATATATGAGACAGCTCCGGCGAAAGAAGCATGTAATAACAATTACTGCTTAATGTTTCCTTAATATCGCCGCACATTCGCACGCATATGCCGCAGTTTCCGACTTTCCTTCCCTCGCCGGTTCATTAATTCGTTTGTGGCAGCTCCGGCCGAATGGGAGGGTGAAACTTCTGTCTACATGTAGCGTGTTTTTATGAGCAAAGGCACAGTTTGACTTCTCGACGCCGTCGTCCCGTTTTGTCCGTTTTATGATCATTTATAATACGAAACAAACATTTATTATCGGGGGAAGAAGTTGTCATTCCCCCTGGGGTGCGTAGATGTGCGAAATTGAGCCCAGGACCGGGGACGAAAGGATTAAGGAAACCAAAACTATTTATTAGATTTGACTTTCGCCGGTCCCTTGCGAGGAAAGGTAATTTCTATCCGGCGTAAAATGGGTAAAATATTGAGACCGGTGGCTACTTGATTTTGATTGATACCTTTATACCAGCGCCCGGCAGTTGATCGATTTGAAGGATAGCAACATTTGGAATGGATTGCTTTGTTCGCACTGCGTAGCTGTCAGCCCTCCCGGGAGGGCGGTTGACAGCTTTTTGATGTTTAATATAAATTTTAATTTATTTTTAATCCTTCCAACTACGAGCTACTGCCAACGTGGCCCTGTGGCATGCGATAACTTATCAAACGTCAAAAGGCATTAATGTTGTTGGATGGTTTTTTTTTATTTTGTTGTTATTCAACCATGTTGCACCAATATCTACAGTGGGATTAACAATCGGAAGCATACTTTTGTCCAATTGGTCCAATCAAATGAAAAATAGTCCAACTGCAGACAGATAAAAAGTTAACGCGCTCTGCGAAATTCAAAAAAAAAACAGACATAGGCATCAATAAATAATGCAATATAAAAAAGCCCGATGATGAATGATTCCGGGGAATTATGCAGCCCGTATGACTATGGATTCTGTCAATGCAGAGAGTTTGCTTGTCATATTGGATGCATGGGCTGATCCTTTTCTAGTCTCTTTTTTTTTCAAAAGCACAACGATCACCATCTCAGAATTAAAAAAAAATAGTACGATTATTCTATCAGTTCAGGAGCAAAACAGAAACAATTTGAACCAGGGTTAGGGTTCCAAAACTGTTTTAATTAGCTTCCTGAACTTTTTTTGAATAAGGCTTGTTCGCGACAAAGTCTGGACAGATTAAATTAAGAATAAAACAAATTTGCTGTTAGTTCAATCCAAGATGCATTTTTAATTCATCTAATTGTGCATTATTAGTCATCTTAAAACTAATTAAAGTTTTTTAATTAGGCTGCATGAAGAAACTACGAACTTTTGAGTCTACACCAGCCATTAGGGTCTGTGTAGACTTCTCTGCAACCGATTCAGTGGCTTTTGTCCAAGATTTTCGAAATTTTTCTATAGTTGTAGCTTGTTGGTTATATTAGGAGAGTTCTCTCTTCACGAGAGCCCAATACCGCTCGATAGCTCTCAACTCCGGTCAGTTAGGTGAATTTACCTATTTCGGTACAATATGGACTCCATTCGCTATATACCATTCCAAAACATCTTTGCCGTAGTGGCAAGATATCAAATCAGGCCAGAATAGCGAGAGAGCGTCTTAGCTGCGTAGAAATGGTAACAATCGCTTCTTTGGGCATTTTTCAGGGTATATTCCCTTGTTTATCGTTCCGATAGTGATAACGCTTTGGCTTGCTCGACCACAGTTACATATTGCCTGCCAATCCAAATATTTTTTGGGCAAATTGGCGTTTTTCTCCGTCCTGAAATGCTGCTCTACGCTGTATAGCAGTATAATATTAAACTCCGGAAAGCTGCTTAAATTCTTCGAGCACATAAGTTTCATCGTCCATTATCACGCAGGAAAACTTCGACAAATATTTGCGATACAACTTGCGAGCACCGGTTTTAGCCGTCATATTCTGTTTATCATTACGGTTCGGAACAGTTTTCACTTTGCACGACTTCAAAGCTTGCCGGTGCTTGAAAGTATGCACGAAAGTTGGGGACATTTTTATTTTTCTAGCCACAGTACGTACCGAAAGATCTGGTCTCTTCTGCCATATTTGCTTCACCTTCGCGTCCTTCTGGTGATTTCTGAGATTCGTTTTTGTTCCGCTCCTAGCCTTCCTGACTGTTGTCAAACGTGTATCGAAAAATTTAAGAATGTTACGGACAGTGTTTGCTGGAAAACCAAGCTTTTTTGCGAGTTTTCTTACTGACAGATCTGGATTTTCATTGCGACTGCACACATTTGTTTTTCGCACTTGCTCTTTTTTCGACGCCATCTTTGATCTAAAAGCTTGTACTATAATGAACAGTCGTTTGTTCATCAGTCTGCGAAATAAGTCACGAATTGATGAAGTATTTCCAGTGATATACGTATTTGGGGGTGCCCAGATTTTGTCGCGAACAAGGCTTAGTGACGTTACCTTAATACATCTCTTAGCATATGAGCTAAGTTTTTCTTATTAGAGGATAGTTTTTTTTAACTAAGTATCTCCCCATTAATCTAGGTATGTTGCAATGTTTGTGTTTTGCGTTATTATTTTAGTAACACAATTTTATAGATCGTTAAGTTTAAACCTTGATCCTGATCACAGGTACCCTAGTAGCACACTTGTTCCCATTCGGTTGAAAAAACATAAATGTGACTTGCTAAGTCATAATCAAGTTACTACAACTAATTATGACCATAGAGTGCTATTTGAGTACTGAAATTAGAGACGATGTTTGTTTGTTTATTTGTTTGTTTTTTATCAAAGACCTTTTAACCATATTGGTCATTCGGGTCCCGATAAAGAGGTACAGAGGTTTCGTATTCATGAAATTTGGTGTGTACCCATGTACCTATATCTATTTGTAGTTGATTTATTTGTTTCGTCCTGTTTTATACTAGGTTGATGTCAGCAGCTGCCCTTTCCACAGCAGCTGCCTTTCCACTGTTCTTTTTTATCGTTTTTATTATGGTGAAGCAGAGTTGCATCTCAACAATGATGGCGATGATATTCAGCTTCATATCAGCCACATTCAGCTTCATACCTCTTGAGTTTGAATGATGGCGACGTTCTGCTTCCAGCTTGCTTCAAATCGTCGTTGCCCATTTTTGAGTTTGGTTTGGTTGAGGTTACTGATGATTGATTGTAGAAATCGTTGGTTTATATTTGATCAAGCTGCTGACGCTTAATTTGGCAGTTTTGAATAAGAGGCGGCCCAAGCAACACACAAGTTTTATTACAGTTGAAAATACTTCTATATCACTACATTTAGTTATAAAGAAGCTAACTCATCATAAAAGCATGAAGATGTGTTATTAGCGGTCATTCTCATCGATAAAGTGCTGGCTTGAACTGAGTTGCTTGTGGATTAAATCAGCGTTTGCAGTTTTGTTTCAATCAAGAAGTCGATGGTTTTTTTGCAATTTGTTGAAGTCGTCGCCTAGTATGTCTTGTAGCGAGGTGCTCTTTCCTTGTCGTACAGTCGGCAGTCTATCAAGATATGATCTATGGTGCGTCTTGTTCCGTAGGAGGCGCACATAGCTAGATTTTTCTTTCTTGCAAGGTGACCATGTGCAAGTCTGGTATGTTCGATTCTTAAGCTTTTAACAATGCGCTTGAAGAGTCTAGTGTTGCGGTAAGATGAGCGCCATTCAATAGGCGTGTATCTGATTCGGCTCAGTTTACTAGTGCTGCAGTTTCATGTATCACACCAGGTTTTCGAGTATTAACTAGTCCTCTGAAGTCTTCGGTAGGAGTTTTGATTTCAATTGGGTTTCTTAGAGACCAACCTTCTTTTGCTAATTGATCCGCGTTTTCGATGCCAGCTATGTTAACGGTGGCAGGAATTCTTACAGGAACGCTTGTAGGCACACTAAATAAAAATAGCACCGTAGAAAAGTGTGCTGAGCGGTCCACCCCTTGAATGGAAGGCAAATAATTGTGTTTATGTCGTTGGAGTAAAGCTGCAGCCTACTCCGTCCTGTGTTTTGTCCAGGATGCCAGTGTTCACTTAATGTATTTGATCTTCCCGGAGTAATGAATTTGAGGGGCTTTCATTTTCTATGTCTATGAACGGTAAAGTTTTCGTTCATCAGATTTTTTGTTACGTTAATGATTAGTAAGTTTGGGATTAGGATTTCTCTTGTTGTCTCATGGAGTAGTTGATTTTTTTTTCTAATCATAACGAGATGTAATGGAGGAAGGCCGCTATCCGAGAGAATGCTTTCTATAGGCCTAGAATGGAATGTTCCTGTGGTGAATCGTGTGTGATTCTATTTTGGGGCCAGTTTTGCTGTCTGCACGTGTTATTATGAGGGCTCCTTATAGTAGTTTTAGGAGGATGATCATCTCCAAGTTGAAATTAGTTTTGCTCGGGCAATTCTAAACAAAATCGTCTAAAGGTCGAAAGTTACATTTGTAAACAATGACTTCTTGCGTATTTTTCTGGGATCGCCTTTGCTCCCACAAAAAAAGGATTAGAAACAGATACAAGGTGTTATTAACTTGCCGTCGGTAGTGGATATAGATGTTAACAACCTGTCATTTTCAGGAAATTTACGTTTTAAGTCATTGTTTACAATTTTCACTTTCGAAATTTTGACGATTTTGTATAGAATTCATGCTGCCAAGCCGTTTTTTAACTTTGTCTCGTGTCATTTTGATATGGTAATTGTGTTATTAAGGCTGCGATCAATCCATACTGCTCAGAGTTTTTGATTTCAAGCTGAACAATGCATTAGGTCCTAAGTAACATTGAGAGATTCTCTTTGTCGACTTTCTCTTGGGTTAATAGCTTGTCTATTGAACGATTTGCTGAGGTTTTCGGCGTATTGGATCCTTAATAACACTTTATACTACCGTACTGTATGTTGAAAATACTTGGACATGTCTTTGCATAGCCGTGGAAACGCCAGAAGAAAGTCGACAAAGAGAGTCTCCCAATGTTACTTAGGACCTAATGCATTGTTCAGCTTGATTTGTTGTGAGCGCTATTTCTTCATGATTTAGTACTGCGGAAGATTGGTCCTGAAGTTTTCTTTTTCTTTTCCTATGTGCAATTTTTTCAAGCATTTATTATTGAGATTTTCAGCCCTGAGCTGGTTCATCTCCGGTCGTAGTTACTCAAATTGGGTATTTTCGTAACTTGTCTGGGGGTGAGATTCGAACTCGTGACTTTGGCGTGTGAGAGGTATGGATGTTAACCACTACGCCGGAGTCACCCCCTCAATTCCCGATTTTGATGCAAAGATCTGAAAGCCAATTCGCGTCAATTCTGAATTCAATCCGCGTCAATTTTAAGCAAAGTATCATTGGGAAGAAAGTCTTTAATGATATCAACAGCTAGAAGGAAGAAGGTGACTGAAAACACGGACCCTTGTGGAACTCCGGTCTCTTGTGTTCTCGTGTCAGATAGTTGGTCTTCAAACGTTCATATGTCCAGAAATTTATGCTTTTGCTAATTTTTGAGTTGGTCGTCCACTGCTGACCAGTTTATTTAGTCTGGAACATAGTGTGAGGTCGATGCATGAGGATGTGTTCAAATTGCCTTAATGTATGTATGTAGATAATTCATAATTTAGGATTGATGTTAATCGTTTGTGATAGAGATTTGATTCGGGACGCGACCAAGAAGGTCAAGGCCTTCAAGCTAAGGAAGGCATCTAACCGAACCGGGAAACAAAATACGGTTAAGAAATCCCGCGCCATGAAGCAGTACCGCGAGTGGTTGTTGCAGCCGAAATACATCGTAATGGACGACGAGACGAACATCTAAGCGGACGTCAAGCAAGTCCCGCCTGGATGTTCCGGAAAAGTTTCGGAAGAAAAAGGTCGACAAATTTGCCAAGAAGTATTTGGTCCGGCAGGCGATCTGTGGGTGCGACAAATTCAGCAAGCAGTACACAAAGACCGGCACCATCAACGGCGAAATGTACAAAAAAGAATGCCTCCAGAAGCGCCTGCTGCCTTTCCTCTGGTTCCACGAAGGTGACATTCTGTTTTGGCCGGATCAGGCATCGAGCCATTACGCGAAACCGATGATGGAGCGGTACGAAGCCAACGATCTTGTTCTGGTGCCGATGAAGGCCAATCAGCCCAACTCGCCAGAACTTCGCCCAATAGAAAAATTCTGGGCGATTATGAAGGGTAAGTTCCGGATAACAGAGAAAGTTTTCAAAAACGACAAGAATTTGAAGAAAGAATTGAGGAAAGTGTGTTAGAAAGATGGCGCAACTGTTGCAAAGGATTTGATGGGAGTGTTAAGTTCAAGGTGGGTTCTTCCTTAGCTCAGTAGGTAAAGGCACAGCTACAATGCAACACCATGTTGGAGGTAGAGAGCAAGCAATTGTTAAAGCAATTAGCTTGAAACGCAAAGAAAGAAGAATCTGTTGTCATGATCCCATTGGTTAGGGCCAGATTACCCACTCCAAACCACGAAAAGCAGCCCCAGACCATAAAATTACCTCCACCGTGTTTTCTGATTGATTAGAGATGCCTATCCTGAGATCCTTCATCACTTCTGCGCTATACTCTTTGCCGCCGTTTCTTGTTGAACAGCTCAAACTTGGATTCGTCCGATGACGTTTCCAGAAATTCAGAAGCTGAGTTATGTGGGTTCTGGCAAATTGAAGCCGTTTTTCCTTGTTAGTCCGGCTGATGAACAGTCGTTTCCGAGCGAAATGGCTTTTTAACCCTTGCTCAGCGATGCGCCGACGGATAACGCGATCCGGAATCGGTAAGCTCAGCTTCTCTTTCATTTCTTGGATGACGATTTTTCTTAATCTCTCGGATGATTTTGCGGTCCTCCTCTCGGTGATCCGTTTTATGTTTTCGTCCACCGACCGATCAGCAACACTTCATAAAAATCTTCTGAACTGCACCACGGCTCACTTCAAATCTCTCGGCAACTGCGTACTGGGTATGGTTCCGATTGCAATCACACACAATCAGATTTCAGACCTGTAGCAACATGTTTTTGCCAGCCATGTTAATCGCTTTGAAATCACTTACGGTGAACTTAACACGTCTACTTTTTCGACTAGCGACCGAGCTTGATTTATAGTTCTAACAGTAATTTTCAGGCAATACAAAGCTACAATAAATATTCATACATATTCAATCAACATTCTAAAAAGTCAACAAATATTATTAAGCACTGTATCCAAACTATCTTTGAGTTCATAACATAGGACCTACAGGTGCAACAAAAGCTTTCTGGGTTATGCAAAGCTACGCTGTGTATTGGAACAAATTCATTGAATATTTTGGAAAAACAACAGGCATTATGAGGTAAGCTTCCAAGTTATCCAAATTATCATGGAATTCAAAACTGTAAATCTGCAGCTGTAACTGTAGCTTGCTGGACTAAACTAAGCAACAATATGTATTTGATCAAATTAAGGAAGTCTTGTGAGAGGTAAACAGATATAATGAGATATCTTAGGATACTCTAGTTCGCCAAAACTACCCTTGAGTTCAGAAGCTAGGATCTACAGTCGTAAAATTAGCTTCATAACCTATTAAAGGTGCATTCAAACACATTCAGTGAATCTTCTGTAAGGTCACCAGTGATTACCAGATTAGCTTGGGATGTTCAAGTTCATAAAAATTGGCTTGAAGTCAGTACTTAAGATATGCAGTAGTATTCGTAGCCTTTTGGACTATACAAAACTACGATAACTATTCAAACATGTTCCATGAATATTCTGAAACGTCCGCAGACATCATAGATTAATTTTATTAGTTTTAGGTTATTCAAACTTAGGGTTTACAACAATAGCTTTTTGGGCTATACAAAGTTATGTTAGTTTGTTTGACATGAATATTCCAAACATTATTGAAAATATCTGTTGGTCTTCCAAGGCATTAATTGAATATGTTTTAATGTACATCATAACATTGTTAAGCGGATAATGAACTCAAGGGCAGTTTGGACGACCAAGCACATCTCAAACATATATATCGTCCTTTTTTTCAATCATTTATATGTTATTGAACACCCATTCAGTCAGAACACACCAAATTTCGAGTACAGGGTATGCCCAAACAAATGACGCAGTCTTTTGTTTCCGTATGGAATTCTTCTAGCTATCGCAAGAGCCACCTGGTTGCCAGCATATTAAAGAGGAGCTGATTAATATGTAAACAAACTAGTGTTCGCTAGATTCCGTCGACAGGAAGTGCCTAAGAAAAATATGGATTTCAAAAGACAACGGATGTTGCAGTTGCATTTGGCGGGAAAGCGTCCCAACCAGCTAGTGGCCGAGACCCGGAAGGAAGGCATATGCCGTACCTTAATCGACCGCACGTTGAGAAGACGGAGGACAAGAGGAACCATCGATCCAAAGAAAAACACAGGTCGTCCTCGCAGTGTACGTACCAAACGGGTTGTGAAGATGCGGCGTGAGCGAATTCGCCGAGATCCTTGTCGTTCTTAATATAAACTGGCTCAGGATATGGACGTCTCTAGAAAAACTATCAGATCAGTTTTCAAAGAGGATTTCAGATTGGTTCCGTACAAGAAAAGAAAAATTCATGGACTTGCGGAAGCCAACAAGAAGAACAGAGTCATTCGTTGTCGCGAATAGCTTCGTCGGCACGGTGAATCCATGATTGTGTTCTCGGATGAGAAAAATTTCATATTAGGCTAAGTGGCCTTGAACGCACGCACATTTAAAACAAAGGAGAGCAAGTAAGTAGGAAAATCTTTTGGAGGAAAACAAACCATCATTCCTCTGCATGTGCTAGAAAGGGAAAGGTGATTAAACGTCAAAAAGCCTAATTGCAGCAAAGTTTCTACGCTCAAAATGACAGGTCTATGCAGCGGGTATTCAAAATATCCCTTCTTCAATTCGCACAGTTCAACGCTTCCAAAATCATACTTCGGTCATGGTTTCGGGAGTTATTTCTTCGGAAGGTCGTCTACCACTGCTTTTCATTGATAAGGGTGTAAAAATCAACGCAACATACTACGTAAAAGAGGTCCTGGAAAAGTATTTGAAGAAGCATTCTTCAACGATTTTCGGTAACCGCAAATGGGTGTTTCAACAGGATTCTGCACGTCCCATGGAGCAAAGATTACCCAAGCATGGTGCACCCAGACTTGCCAGACTTCATTCCTAAGGAATTATGGCCAGCTTCTTCGCCAGATGCAAATCCTCTGGATTTCTCTATTTGGGGAATCATGGAAGCTCATTTTCGAGATATCAAACCAATGGGTATTGAAACATTCAAAGGTTCCATACAGAAGATATGGGATGAAATCCCATACAATCAGGTTCGTGCGCTTGTGATGCCTTTCCGAAGAGACTAAGGGCGATAATTAAAGCTAAAGGCTATAGAATCGAAATGTAAATATGAACACAGAAACAATAAAATATAAGAATCACAATAACAAAAAAAAAAAAACATTTAAATTATTTGTCTTTTCCTGGGAGATACAGTCTGTGTTTCATGCATCACTTATTTGGGCCTACATTGTATAATAACGCTTGGAAAATGTTAGGCCTGAAAGGGTTTATTCAAAAAATACAATCTGAATGGCTTACATTTAGTTGCGTAGTCCTACGTCATCAATCCGAGCAAACCAATGAGGCTATACCTTGTAGTTTTTTTTAAAATCTACATTTAAGAGTGAATCGATTCACACCAACAGTAAGGTTACGTTTGGGGCCGCTCACAAAGTGTGGTGGTGGTTTACATCCATGGGAATACACACTATGTATAAACTAAGTCTAACAGATGTTTTCAACGCTGCCTTACCAGTCTTCTTGAAGACCCTCTTCACGATTGCCCAGTAACGTTCGATGGGTCGAAGCTGTGGGCAATTTGGTGGATTGATATTTTTCTCAACGAAATCTATACCCTTTTCCGCAAGCCAATTGAGAGTGGTTTTGGCATAGTGAGCCGACGCTAAATCCGGCCAAAACAGTGTACTATGCTTCTTATATAAAGGCAACAATCTCTTCTGGAGACACTCAGATCGATAGATTTCCGCATTTATAGTACCGGTAGTGTAAAAAATGGTTGACTTCAAACCACAGGAACATATTGCTTGCCATACCAGTACCTTTTGACCGAATTTCTCCACTTGAATCGACCTGTCCGCATCGCTCACATCCTACTCAACGACGGCAGTAAAGTATTGTGGACCTCGAAGGGTTTTTGAGACCTTCTTTACATAGGTCTCATCGTTCATCAAAACGCATGCATCCGGACGCTGCAAAAGACGCGAATACAATTTCCGGGCCCTTGTTGCTGCTCGCTTTTTCTGTTCTGCACTTTGTTTCGAGATTTTCTGCATCTTGTAGGTCTTCAGGTGGTTTCGCCTCTTGATACGCTGGATCATTCCGACACTTGTTCCTGCTTTTTTGGCCAAATCACGTATTGACATTGATTTGTTCTTCATGATTAGAGATACCACTTTCTGCTCCAGTGATGGGTTGGAAGAACCGGGTTTTCTGTTCCCCAAACTTGTTAATGATGGTTTTAACACTCGCATGATGAATTCCAATCCGCTTCGCCAATTTTCGCATAGTAATACCCTTCTCACTTTGCCATGTGTCCAGAACCTTAATTTTCACTTTCTTTTCAATACGCGACATTTTGAAAACGCAGAATTTGAACCGCACAAACAAGTAAACAAAAGAAAGCTGACAGTCAAACGCACAGCATGCAGTGTTCAGAGCATAAAAAACCATCACAAATACATGCGTACAACGCAAATGTATGTGGATAGCTTATATTCGATACACTCCTTATTTGAATCATATAGCCTTAGGGCATGTCTTAATTCATTGACACAATGGGAATAATTTTATAAATTTGTATGGATCGGATTGTTTGGCCACACTGTTTGCGCAGGGCAATAAATTTTACATTGAAATTGGAAATCGTCAATTTTGAATTTTAACTTCATATTCAAAGCATTCTCTCCAGTTTCCAGAGATTTCCAGTCCAGCTTTTTTTTAAAGCAGAGTATTCGAAAAATTACTCAAAACGACAAATCTGATTTTGAACACAAAGAGAGGATTCAAACGTAAATGCCTCAACACCCCTACGGAAAACTAGCATCACCATCAAGTTGGAGAAATTTCGAGTACTTTTTCAAATGGACGTGAGTAACATTTGGGCGAAAATGAGCAAATCAGCAATGAACTTTTTTGAGTTCATTTTTATTCCTATTAGAAAACCGGACGTGTTTATCCCAATTAAATTCCACTGAATGACACATTGGTAAAAGATATAACATCCCTGTGCTTAAAAATTTCACTGGGAGTGAAAATTCATGTTTCATTTACAAAAATGTTTCTTACAACGGTCTGCAATAGAAAACGATAATACGTCATTTTGATAAGTCAGCATGATAGATGGCATGTTACTTGCGTCAACATGATACGCCATTCTGCAAATGACAATGTTGATACGTCGAAATGTTACGTCAAGTTGTCATATTTTACACAGATACGTCGAACTTATCAAAACGACGTATTATTTTTTTCTGCAGCAAAACGTTGTAAAAATATCTTTGCTAAAGAAATCAATTTTTACTAAAAATAATCTAAATTTTTAACCTTGTGGCATAAAAACTTTTACAAACGCGTCGTCAGAGGGCATTCAAATGATATAACAATGATTTGCAAGTAACTTTTCAACACAAGCGGCGTATCTACATTATTCCCAAAAAGTTCAAAAGTGATTTTACACCGTTTTGTAAAATTTTAATTGAAACTTTCAGAAATTATTAATCAAAAAGTTCAACAAATAAGGGCACATATACATGATTTTTAAATAACAAGCCATGAATAACGCGTTTGTTTACATTTTGTGACTTACGTCCTTTTGAAAAAGTACTCGAGAAATGTTATTCCTTATGTTGGTGATCGTAGTTGGCGTGAAAGTGCTTAGGGTTTCAAGAATTGAACGTTTTGAATCTTTCTTTCCCTCTATGTTTAAAAAAATCAGATCCGTCGTTTTGAAAAAGTTGTCGAGAATTATCCAGTTGCTCTGAGAAAAATTCTATCGTTATACCGACAATTAAATCATGGTCAAGGTGACTATTGCATATAATGGTTACAATAACCATGAAAATGGACGAATTCACCACGTTCATGGCATTCTTGACTATGATCATGGTAACAAGGACTATTCCGACATTAAGACAAATGTTGGATCAACTATTTTTAATGGTATTTTTGACCATGATCATAGTCGGTTCAAAATCACTATGCTGCAATAGTCATCCTAACCCCCAATAATGGTAAAATTGATTATCAAATTCCTCTCTGTGTGTTGCATTAGTAAGCGACTTTCCCAGAGGACTGAAGAGAGCGATAGTTCTTGAAGCCAGCTACTTTTGGTGTGGCGCTAGTGACGATTTGAACATTTTAAGCTTGGTTTACAATGGTTTATATTTCTTTACAATATTTCTTCTATCAAACTACTAGTAACAGTAATTAAGGTAAAACATTATAATACCTGGCTGATAAACAATCGATATTGGCTTTTTAATAACCATAGCACTAAGTACAACACGGAATTTCTTTTTTCTCGAATCAAATTAACGACAAAGCACGACAACTTCTGCCGCGACTATTGTGTTTGCTGCATAAAGCCTTCAAGAAAATCGAGCTGTCAAATCAGCACCACACGCAGCACCAAGTTTTCGGCTTCACGATTATTGTTCGTGGATGACAGCCGCTTCAGTCCTGTGGATTTTCCCTCTGTCTATGATACCACTGAATTATAAAATCCCGTTGCATCGTCATATTTCTTAAATGAGTTTCCTCGCTTGAATTTGTCACCGATGTACCGTCGGAGAATATGCTCCCCCTCAATTTCCAGTCGCATAAATCGTGTCGCTTGCCATCGGCGGGGTTTGCCATCGCGCATCCGCCGAAAATTGAATGTCTCCCGGTCATGGTTCAATGAAACTCCTCGACGCGCGGCGGAACCATTATTCCTTGCCGTCCCTCCGGCCGACCGAGCGAACGAGCGAGCAGGCAGTCAACGAGCCGCGTAATTGCATACCTACCCCCTCCCACCCGGAATCGAAACACGGGCGAGACTCTTTTGGGAATACTTTTCGAGTTGTGTGGGGTACTCCATTGGACGGAACGGAACGGAAGAAGATGGCCGAGAAAAATGAAGATTAATGGCGTTCGATCCCCGCCAAGTATGCCATCGTCGATTTTCCGTGTTGTTCCTGTCTGTGTCTGTGACTGTGCCTGTTTTGCGATAATGAGGGTAATTATTTTCCATTTTCTCCCCTCTTTCCAGGTGTGGTTCAAGAACCGGCGGGCAAAATGGCGCAAACGGGAACGGAATCAGATGAACGCGATTGCAGCGGCCGACTTCAAGAACGGCTTCGGGCCGCAGTTTGTGCAACCATTCGCCGATACGGACAGTCTTTATTCCTCGTATTCGTACAACAACTGGGCCAAGGTGCCATCGCCGTTGGGTGCGAAAACCTTCCCCTGGACGGTGAATCCGCTGGGGACGTCAATAGTGCCGACGAATCATCATCAGAATTCCATAAATTGCTTTAACACATCGGCGTCTTCGGTGGCAGCCGGGATGGGAACCGGATCGATGCTTTCGGGCAGCATGGGAACCAGCTTGGGTGGTACGACCGGTGGCACCGGAGTATCGCCGACGCCTTGTCCTTATACGACGCCAACCAATCCGTACAGTATGTACCATCATCGGGCCACAGCGGAACCCTGCACGGCGATGACTTCCAGTATTGCAACGTTGCGATTGAAGGCGAAGCAGCACACTTCCGGGTTTTCCAGTCCCTACTCGGCACCGTCGCCCGTATCAAGATCTAACTCGGCCGGTCTCTCCGCATGTCAGTATGCCGGAGTAACGGATACCGTCTGAGAAAACGCCCTGGGCAGCATGCTGTCCCACCACTCGTCATCCCTAGCCGTGTACAACTCAAGCATTAGCAGTGCCATCAATGCCATCAATAACGGAGGCTGCACGGATAAGGACAACAATCCTTCGGCAAACGGCGGCGGGTTGGTTGACGACGACGATCTGATGGTACCGGACGAGGACGATGACGATCACCGGCGGAACAATGTGGACGATATTCACGATTGAACACGGCGCGATACCTTCCCAGTGCCCATGTCCGTGTATCTCTAATCTTCGAGGTTCGAGTGCAACTTATCTTATCCCCCTGGTTCCGAAATCGGCTAATGATAAAAATTTGGCAGCCCCGACGGCGGTTCTGTTCAAAGCGCCAATTTGCATCATCGCTGATGTTTATTTTTTTTTCCCCCTTTTTCGGTGAGTTAGTGAGTGAGTGAGTGGTGTGCGCGTTAATAAATCAACCGTTAGAATGTTTCGGTTTTCAACGGGCGAGCGCGGAATCATCAAAGACCTGTCGTTATCTGCGAACACCGAAAGGGATTAAGTTCGGCTTAGGGTGCGCTCTGTTCCGAAAACGACGACGACGATGACGTTCTATCGATTCCAATTCGGCGGCAGCTGGTTGCGATGCGACGAATGTGGCGGGGGAAGTCGTGGGGGACGAGGAGCTGATTAAGAAATTGAATGTGGAGGCATCCGTGAATAGAGCAGATGAACTCGTGATGCGTTTACAATGGGGTTTCGATTTTCAGTTGTTTCGGATGTAATCGAACCGTACGGGGAATGTTTGCATCCGAAACTGATAACAATCGGTGCAGAAATGTGACGCTAATTTCCTGTTTGTGACTTGAGCAAGGAATCGGGGCTTAATTGGAGGTGAAAGTGGAATTAGCGAAATAGGTTTCATTCACTTGTCACCCCATTCGATTAAGTTTTATGCCGTTTTCGTCGGTGTACTTTCGTCAAAAGCAGTGATCCTTTTGAGTAATATGCGGGTATTCATGTCGACAGTTGGCGACGGTGGTTTTACTGTTTGTAAAGGAGGCTTATACGATACACGCAATTCTTTAGTAACTAATTTTTGAGTTGAAAATCCTTCAGCCTGGACAAAAGGGAACTCATACTGAAATTGGTAACCATACCTTTACTCAAATTTGAGTAAACGAAGCTCGGGACGAAACTGAGTAAAGTTTACTCAAATTTTGACATTTGTCTAATGAATAATTTTGACTCATTTAAGGAGTTCAAAGAAGTACAGGGTGCGGCAGAAAATAATGCGAAAATTTGTTCTATTTCTTAAATTTCTTAAATCCTATTTTCAACTAATTCAAGCAATAATATCAACATTGTCGAGTGCAGTTATTTTCAAAAAGTCCCTTTAAACAAATTTATTCAATGTGTCCTCCATTTTTATTAATAACATCCTCGAACCGACGCCGGAACCGAGAGCATGCCTTGCGGACGTAGTCCTCCGACATTGACTGCTATGTGCGTGTTATGGTTGACTTCAGGGTTTTCACACTAGGGTGTGATGTTTTGCAGGCTTGTGCTTCAACATATGTCCAAATCGAATAATCCAACGGATTAAGATCTGGACTGCTAGGGGGCCACAAATCCTTTGGCCAAAACTTCATGTTATCGTTCAACCATTGTTGGGTTAAAACTAAGTTGAAACAAGGAAACTGAGTAAATGCCACTCTGATTGTAAAAGCGTTGTTCTTATAAAAAATAGAGTAATTATAATAAAGCTGTCCAAAGCGAAAAACGTGGTTCAGTCCACGGTTCAGTCGATCAAAAGTTTTCAAGATGGGACGACTGTATGACAAAAAATTTAACGTCAAAGTGCCGAATTCAATTCATCTATGATATGCTTTTCAAAGCCTTTAAAGTTTTCGGCATTGTTGTGCCAACTCATCTCTGCATGGTGATGGATTGTGTTTATTATTTTTTACACAAAACGATGAACCACAGTTCTAGAGCTGCGGTGATCAAACTGGTTGCATCGTTTAACGAATTGAATGTTTTTTTTTAGTTGTAGAATTAGAAACACCCCGTCGGGGCGCATCGAGTTTTAATTAATTAATCAGCTAAAATTAGCTTACACACTTACACACTTACACACTTAGAAAATTTAACAGGATTCGGTAATTTTTTACCGAACTTTCGACAGCTGAACGTTCGGTATTCCAATTTAACGGATTCAGGTGGAATTTGACAAGTTCCGGTAATTTTTTTACCGAAATAATGTAAAATTTCACCGGAATCCGGTAAATCGGATTACCGAACGTTCAGCTGTTGAAAGTTCGGTAAAAAATTACCGAATACTGTAAAATTTTCTAAGTGTATAAGAATATTTACAGTAATTCTGACAAATCATCTGGTTAATCAAAAATGAGTTACCCTATAGCTACTCTAACTAGGGTAGTTCCATTTTTAACGAAACTGAGTCATTTTCTACTCAGTTTTGAGTAACTACTAACGAGCGTGTAGTCGGGGTGTCCACTGATGTAGCGAAGTTGCGGCATCTTCTAGCATGTCAAAATATCACGCCTACGTTCGCCACACGCCACCCGATATTGACACGATGTTTTGACGTGCAATTAGATGCCACATAGCGGCAACAAAATTGACAGATTTGCTTTTTGCCAGTTGCTTATTGCCATTTGGGCATAGTCATTTGGGAAGGGGAAGTGTTCATCTATCTGTTAGAATTTGAGGCTTACATTGTACCACGACAAATTCACGGAAGAAAACATTGTTTACGTTTGTAAGTTAGGCTCTAACGAAAAATCTTAGTCGATTTTTGCGGCGTTACTTCATTCAGGTTGCTCAGGTACTTCTTCTGTATTACAATAGAGTTTATCCAAAACAGAGTACCAATACCATACCACGTAAAACACGCCCACACAGATAAAAAGAAACATTGAATTTTCTGCGTTATCTAATGCACATAAAGGGAATGCTAGATTTGGCAGAAAATAATGGGATATTTTATGTAAATTTATGCCAGAAAATACCTGAATCAAGCTTGTTGTACGAAAGATTGCAAACATTGTTGTATGGCGCATCAAAGACTACAACCAATTGCGTTGTTGACGCCTCCTTTGGCTTAGAATTAAACGAGAAGAAATTTTACGCGCCAGTTAAAATTAATTATTTTTTTCTGTGCAGACCATAATACAGACACCACGTGCTTGATTGTCTTTTTCGTGTGTTTTTGCTTTTTCTAAGAAGTTTTACATAGTGTCTACTTCATGCTACGAATAAATTGACTTTCGATTTTCATTGAATTTTTTCGATTTTCATTGAAATTTTTATTTTTGATATTCACCTGTCAATGTTATTATGTTTGATTATGCCATTTTCAACACAGAAAAAAATAATTAATTTTAACAAGCGCGTAAAATTTCCCCTCGTGTAATTCCAAGCCAAAGGAGCGTAAACAACGATATTGTTTGCAATCTTTCATACAACAGGCTTGATTCAGGCGTTATCTGGCTTAAATTTACATGAAATATCCCATTATTTTCTGCCAAATCTAGCATTTCCTTTATGTGCATTAGATAACGCAGAAAATTCAGTGTTTCTTTTTATCTGTGAATGTTAGCCTCACAAGTATTGAAAAAAAACGTATCGCCTTATACTATTCGTCTATTTTTGACATTTCTAGACAAAATAGTCAAAAGGGCAAGGGCAACATTTGTAAACAATGACATCTAGCGTCTTTTTCTGTGACCTGCAAGCAAAATAGCACTAGAAAAAAATAGAGAGATAGAGGGAAATACCTTCCCGTCGGTAGTCGATATATATGTAAGCAACCGGGCATTTCCAGCAAATTTAAGTTTGAAGTCATTGTTTACAATTGTTACTTTCGACCTTTGGGCTATTTTGTCTAGATTTTCATAGATGTCGCTTCATACTTTTCACCGTTATTTTGATTATTTTGTCAGTTTCGCCTTTCACTGTACGCCAAGTATATGTTTTGATTTAAATTACGCCTTTCGCTTTGTCAACAATCGATATGGCGTAAATTGTTTTGATATTAAAGGAATACTACGATCTTTGCGAAAGCAACAATAAATGAATAAAATTAAAGCACAATCAGGACAAATAGTTAAAAACTCATTATCTAGTGGTAAAAATTATGCATTGCACTGAAAAACATTTTGTTTACATTTTGCATATTCGCCCTAACCGCGAATTGCACCGGAATTGTCAACGTGTTACTCCGAATTATCTGTGCTTAATTTTGAGTAGCTGAGATTTCAGTCAATTGTACTAAATTTTGGGGTGTTAAAAATACCGTGTATACCGAATTTTGACAGATAGTAAGGGGTGAGTCGCTCAGCACAAAACAGCTTGTGCCGATTTTTCTTAGTGTGCCTCTATACGTTACGATTAAGCCTGGTGTTTCGATCGTGGTACCAATACAATGACGTCTATATAAGGTCTGGCGCAGTAGCCACCACAATATTAGTGAAATGAGCATAATTCGCTCATGACACTAATACCACTGCATTCCTTGCGCACGCTACACAAAAGCTTTCAAAGTGCTACGTCATACTATTTATTTTGATTCATTCGCTCCCTTATTTTTCAACCGATTCCAGTCTACCGATGATGGAAAATTGGCTTTATATCGCGTTTGAAAGTTTGTGTGGCGAAAATTAAATTACCTCAGTGAAATTCACTATAAATGATCCATGTTATCGGGAGGAAATGCTTTCTCTCAATAAATGGTATTTGTATCATGATTATTTCCACAATTCAGCATTCATAGTAAAAGTTCGAACCGATTTTTTTATCTGAACCTAAGCTTGCCAATAGAAAGTTCAATATTGTTACATTTTCACTCGTCGGCTCAGCAATGTTTACATTATTTTTGCTTCCAATACAAGCAAGCAGTGCGTTGCCCCAGACCTTATATAAACGTCATTGGTACCAATTAAGGTTAGTTAACGCACGCACACTACAGCGCCATTTAGATCAAAGGAGTGCAAGTAAGAAGGAAAATCATTTGGAGGAAAACAAACCATGTACCATCTGCATGTGTCAGAAAGGAAAAGGTGATTAAACGTCAAAAAGCCTAATAGGCGCCAATGTGTGCAACGGTAACGTGACAGTACAGTCGTCATAGTTTGGCTACGCCTGGCAACCAGGTGATTTTTTTGTATTGCTTTGCCAAATTTTTGCAGGCGATTGGGGTCTCAGTGAAGGTTTTTGTTGCGGAAATTGCGTTTTAATACTCTAGTTTTTAGACAGCAACTTTGGGTGATGCATGGATAACAAATGAAGCTCAAGAAGGTAATCGCTGGAAGCAAGTTTGAGAATTCATTTCTATGATTGATTTATCCGCTTTCTCTGTAGTCCACGTATGCCTGCGAAAACTGTGAATGCGACGCAACTCCCCTCTGATTAGAAGTCTCCAAAGATGTTCCTCTGTCGACATTACTGAGGCTTACGAACTGCACTGCAGCAGAAGGATGACTGGTTACACTAGATGTCGGTGTATCGGCAATTTTCGTAATTTTTTCCTTGAAGAGCATTCTGGCATTCGAGAATGAGGGTTATTGCCATGCGTAATCAGGCTTTAAATGTGCTGGTTTTCTCTCTCGTCCTTCGAAGCTTCGATCTTTGCCAATTCATTTAGAAAAAAGGGCATAACACCTCTACCCGGAACTTGCCACAGAGCCTTGAAAAAACTTTGACTTTAATATTTTTCAGCTTTTTCAAAAAGGCATCAAAGTTATGCTCACACCTGTTATTATTTTTTCAATTTTTATCTTAATACGTCTGTAAAATCTCCTCTCGTTGAAATCGAATAAAACGTTATTGAATGAGTCAGTACATATGATAAACAAAATTAGAGGTGGCTTATATTAGGGATGTAACCGCAAGGTTTTCGTACACGCTAAGATCAGAATACCTAAAGATCGTTAGAAGTACCGATAATCGCTTAAAAGTGCACATACCTAAATTATGCCTAAACACAGATTACATAATATTGGATAATAATATTGAAGGAAGATAAACGTTAAATATTACCAATTTTGTATCGTTACTTTTTACTAAACATTGGGTTTTTTTTAAGTTTTATTTTACAGAATGCTTAAAAAAAAGGCATGCAATTTAACAATTTATCCATTCGGATTCGTTTTACAAATTCTGCACTCAAGGAGAAAAAAATGTTCAAATGTATGACAGATTTTATTTTGTATTAAAAAAAAATATCAATAGAGAGTATGAATGAATCCAAGTAAAGCTAAAGTGAAGTTTAACATCGTAGTATCTAGAACTGAAATTGATAATAACTTTCTGGTAATTTTTTTATGCTCTATGGAATTGGTCAGTATCATCATTATCGACATTTTTTGCTCATTTAATCACGAATTATTTTGATTAAACAGTTCTAAAAATATTTTTCCAAAAGCGTCATCGACGACGACGGTTAGCCACGCTTTTGCATTATGTACCTGGATTCCTCCACTACAGAAATATTTTATCTGCATCCACCCAACATTGATGCCGAATTGCACCATTCTAACCAAATTCTCGTTGGTCTATAAGGATCTGTCGGGCTAAAATAAAAAAAAAAACGAATGCAAAAGTTATTGCTTCAAAGATTTGTAACTAAACTAAGATTATGAGAAAATTGATTACGTTTTCACTTGGAAAAATATGGCGACCGCTCTGCTCCAGTAACGAAAAATTTATTCCATTATAGGTAGATAAGAATGTCCAATATTGGAAAATGAACATTTCCCAAATGTCAGTAAAAATTACTGTTTATTATCGTTTATTTTTATCGATATTTAGGGTATTGTCAACAATTCCTAATTTAAGGTAAAACTAATACCTAATGTTAGGTATTTGCATCTTAGCGTGTAGGACCGCGTTGGTGTGTCCCTTCATATGGAATTTTCTACATATTGAGCCATTGCTTACGGTTGTCAGTTCGAAATAAGTGAAAAATAATACGAAATGGTTGCTTAGGATAAATCAAGTGCATTCCACTTAAACGCAAACTCTTTTACTGTAGTATTTCAATGGTCGTTCGGAAAAGGATGGTGGTAATGATAAGCGTTAGAAGTCAATCTATTTTTCCGGCTTATTTGGCCAGCAGGAAACCATCATGTGCTGTTTTCAATACTATTATACTTGCGTTGATAGCACTGCCTACAAAGTAGAGAGGCACGAGAATGCAGTACGAAGCAAATTTCATAAAAGAGGACGGGCTTCAGTTATAAAACTAGACACCGGCAATAAAGCAAAATAAATTTGCAGGTGCGAGCAAATGAAAAAAAATAATAATACAATTTGAACCATTTGTCACCCGTTTTTAAGGACTCGGAAAGGGATAACCATATAGACCTTGTTAAATTGCAAATTTGTATGGAAGCAAACGTAGGTCATTTTCAAGTAAAAAGTTGAACTACTTATACTAATAGCAATTAATAGAAAATTTTATCAACAACATTTGTAAGTTTTCCTGATCAAATGATGTACAAATAAAAACATTCTGTTCAGTCAAAAGCAAGTTAATAGCGTTCAAAAACCCTTCACTGTTGCGTAACGCCTTCATTTTTCAAAATTTTGATATGACCCTGATATGGAAAAGAGAAACCTAGTCCTATGTTAATTATTTATAGATATTCAATCAAATGAATATTTCTTAGCTGCAGTAATACAATTACTCATCTCATCAATATGTTAAAACAAAGGAGATGAATCGATTCTATTCAGTTATGCTATTTTTCAATAATGCAGAATGAATCGATGTTAATTTGATTTTGAAAAATCGACAAAGATTTTTGGTTGGAGCCTAACTGACAGACGTAAACAATGGGTTCATCCGTAAATTTCTCGTCGCAGGCAATTCAATCGGATAGGCGAACTCTTCCTCTTCGAAATGACCGTGGTGGACTGATTAGGCGAGTTAATGGAAAATCTTTGTCGAAATGCAGCCTTCTCATCCTTTAACTATGAGATTACTTTGTTTGGGATTGTTCCGCTTTTATCAAAACTGAGTCGTTTCGTACTCAGTTTAGAGTACTTTCAAACGAACGTGAATGTTAACTCTTGATTCAAATTCTCCTGCTCAAAGCAAACCATGCATTTCGATTTGTTATCGAATGATTTATCCCGTTGACATGGCGATATCTAGTACCAACCGTCTTTCTTATCACAATCACAATCAAAGAGCCTACGATTCTAAGCAGAGTAGCTCGAAATAAAAGAGAATGAGCGAAAAAGTGGGAGGCAACCGACCAACACACATTCACATTCTTCTTTCTTTACCGAATCCTTCTTCTCCTCCTACTCATCACTGCGAGCGTAAACAATCTAAAAATCAACTTCATCATCGCCCTCCTCTTCCCTCCATTGCGATCCAAACAAACCATAGCAACCATCGTCGTCGCCGTCGTCTTCTACCACCCCCTCACCCACACATAACCACTCAGCAAACGCAGTTGATTTACCGAACGCCGCGAAGATCAAAGCGAATGTTGTGTTCTGTTATCAAATTTACTGCGAAAATTATTAGACATGTGAAAGATAAGCGCTGCCGACGCACGCACACACACGCACCAACGAAATTCAATCAAGGTTATCAAAAATAGAAATAAAAATAGCAACACCAAATCAGGACACGGGAACCGAAGGTATGGCACCCCATTGCAATCGTCAGTATCGTCCGACGGTGTCGTAATTTCAAAATCGAAAACATCATCAAATGAACGCAAAATCCTCCCCAAATGTGAGGCTGTGTAAATAATGTTAAATAAGTTCCTTGCGAGGTTTTTTTTTTATCATTTTCCTAAAATAGCAACAGAAACTGCTTACCGATACAAAACAACACAATGTAATCTAGGTCAAACATTTCAACGCCAGATCGTTCAACACTTCAACACAAACTACTGAAAGACAAATAAAGAAACAAAAAAAAATGCTAGTGAGTAAAATGTAGTTTGAAGGGTTCTCTAGAATACCAAATAGCAACTAAACCAAAAATCGTATGATTTCTACTTGAATGTGCAATCGAAGCTGTTTTCTTTAATCGTTTAATTTTTTCCCAGCAATCCATCGTTTCGTGCAACTAATTTATTGACTAGAAAACACCATCAGGTTGATCTATCGGAGTAGCAAAAAAAAAGTTGTTTAAGTCAAGCCAAAAATAACCTGTACAGTTGTGGATAACATTAAGCTAACGAAACCAAAAAAAAAACTACAATTGGAACACACAACTCTAGAGTCATATCTAATGCTTCCTTAAAGCAAACAAACAAAAAGTAATGTCATAATTTTCCGGTTTGACAAATCTGTAGATAGAATTGAAGCTATCTCCTGTGTGTCTCCTGTAATCCGAGCTGCAAAGCAATTGAAGTAACAAAAAAAAAAAAACTATTGCATCACAAATTTCAGTATCATTAGAAAAACACAAATGGAACGAGTACTAAAATTTTGTCTAGTCAATGAACATATAAATCAGTTTAAGGAAGGCACCGATCGGTGCCGATTAGTTCCGATGAATATGAATTAGTGTTATATATATTTAAGAGAACAAAAAAAACCAAAAAAAAAAAAGAAAGTTAATTGAGTAAAGCAAAATGCCAACGATCGATTCGGAAACTGAAAATACCAAAACTAGTCTGCAGAGTCAGATTATCACCAGTGAAGAGGGAGAATACTCTTTGATCATTGATTTGAAAACAGAAGCAAACAACCAAACAAACAAACAAACAAACAAAACACACACGTTTAGTGATTAAGAGCAAAAACTAGTATTGATTATGGACATAAAGCTAAATTTCATAGTAGTTAATAAAAAAGAAGATAACTGAAGAGCAGAAGAAGAAGAAAAACTCCTGGATGATCCCATTTATGATATGTATATCGTGAACAACAATAAACTCCTGATGAAAAACTATTATAAAAGCGGAAAACAAAAAGTCTACAATAAAAATGATCATTACAAATTGAAGGGATTGGAAAGTTTTGATTTTGATGACAACCGTAATCATGGAGTTTCTTAAGTTTTTATACGACGTTTTGCTTTCACTTCTATAGAAATGAAGGGAGGATAACTACCCAGTTTTAAGTGAAGCTTTTATCCGAAATTATTGTGACTGTTTATTGCAAAAATATTTTTCTTAATTTTTAAGCTTGAAGAAAAACAGCTCTTGAAATATTAAAAACTTATAACCACATAAAAAACAAGCACAAAAACTAAGATAGCCAATAATCATTGGCATATGCCTCATTTCTGCATCATACTTGCATTCACGAATCTTCTTGCTGTACAATGGCAGACTGAATGCATATCTCTTGTATATTAGCATACGCAAAGCTACCGTAATGTAAGCTGTCTGATCTCTGCATTTATTATCATTAATATATTATCAGAAATACGCACTGAAAATGTTGATTTAAAGTTGTTTACAAATCGATAATTCTTCTAACATTAATTGTTTACATATATGAATCAATCTTAAAATTGGGAAAATTTTGTGAATAGTGGTACCTATAAGTGAAATGTGAAAAAATCCGTTTCTATAGATCCATCCAGATGCGATGAACAGCTGAAACCTTCAGAACAAGCCGCGGTTAAAAGGCGAATCAGAATTCCTTCGCCTGATTTCATGGAACAAACATGTTCCACTTCTCCACAATCTCAAGATGCTCATGATACATTGCTTCCTTCAATGATAGATGGTTTGCCGAATTTTGATGAAGATGATTCAATCACCCTAATGAGGACTATTATAGTCCTGATGAAAGAATAAGCGAGTATGATGAAATGCTTTGAAAATTTAAGCAATTATCGATTTGTAAACAACATTAATTAAGTATTTTCCGTGCGTTATTCTAATAATATATCAAGCATAAAACATGCAGATATCTGGTAGAAAGCTAGTATAGTAGCTATGCATTTCTACTGCCAATGTACAGCAAGAAGAAACACATCGACTACGAGGCAGCGAGTTCGAATCCCATCCTAGGAAATTCTACATTGAAGCGAATTTGAGTTTCCCCGTTCCTAAGCAAATATGGGGGTTCTAAACAAGAAACAAACAGAAGAAAAAGAAAAATGAAAGAGGCCAAACGGGAAATTGAATAAAATCTAGGATTCCAGCAGAAGAACAACATTTCAACTACTGTCGTCTAGCTGTCATCTAGCTGTCATTTGCAAACGTTACGAATCCATGCTACCAATAAATGACATATTGTCTACATGAACGTCTTCTTTTGGTAGGGCCAGTATTGAATTAGGCGTCTGGCGGGCCAGAACCAGCTTTTGAATAGCATTTAAGATAACTTTGATGCTCATATGCATTATATGGCTTGTCAATAAGGCGCATGTAGGGCTACTTACGTGCTTTATTTGATGCTTGTGGGTTGCCTGGGTATTTCAGCAACGCACTGGATGAAGCGGTATGACTCTCTCTATGTTGAAAATATCATGGCGTTTATTTTGAATACGGCTAATTTCTAGCCAAAAATTGACGGGAGTAAGTCCACTGCCGAAGAAGTGCTTCTACAGATTCAGCATTTGCCATCAAATTAAACCACCGAAATCGACAATCGGCTTTAACAGCACATTTTAAAATTTTCAAGCAGCAAGCCAAGATCTTTCCGAGCCGTCCCGATTGATTATTGGTTGAATGAAAATTTCTACTGTATCGTTAATGAACTGTTAACTGTACTATGACAAAAGATTAACCGCAGACAGACGTCCAAGCTCGAACAGAAAAATTCAAATTTTGTTGTGTAAAATTTCAAATCTAATTAGGTTGGGATCATCTTACACAGTAGCACTGCCTATTTAACTTATTGTTACATTAAATCTGGCAGTTTGACTAGCAACCCACACGTTCAAAACTGCATTTCTTTCATAGTATGAAATACCCTTTTTTCTCACGGAAAATTTACTCAATTTTCGTAATAAATGATACTACAATTTTCGTAATAAGTGATACGGTCAAAATTTGGTCAAGGGAAAACGCGTGTAAATCGGTGAAATCGTTTATTTAAAAAATCAAATTAAATTTCTTTTTCAAGTTCAATTAGTATAAAATTCAGGAAAAATATTCAGTTAGGCTTCCGCTTTTCCAAATCCGAATTGCCGGGCCTTACGCTTGACCCCTGCCATCAGATTTTGTACAGCCACCTTGTCCACCTTCGTCGCCGCAGAAAGCCAGTTTGCCTTGAACAGCTGCTCGTCCTTAGCAGTTTTTTTGGTCTTCTTTAGGTTCCGCTTGACAATAGCCCAGTATTTCTCAATTGGGCGGAGCTCTGGCGTGTTGCGAGGGTTCTTGTCCTTGGGAACCACCTGCACGTTGTTGGCGGGGTACCACTCCATGGCCTTTTTACCGTAATGGCAAGATGCCAAATCCGGCCAAAACAGTACGGAACAACCGTGTTTCTTCAGGAAAGGCAGCAGACGTTTATTCAAACACTCTTTCACGTAAATTTCTTGGTTGACAGTCCCGGAAGCTATGAAAATGCTGCTTTTCAAGCCACAGGTACAGATGGCTTGCCAAACCAGATATTTCTTTGCGAACTTTGACAGTTTCGTGTGCTTGAAAATATCTGCTACCTTTCCCATTCCTTTTGCCGTATAAAACTCCTGTCCCGGAAGCAGCTTGTAGTCGGCTTTGACGTAGGTTTCGTCGTCCATTACCACGCAGTCAAACTTCGTCAGCATCGTCGTGTACAGCCTCCGGGATCGCGCTTTGGCCGTCGTATTTTGTTTATCATCGCGATTTGGAGTCACTACCTTCTTGTAAGTCGATAGTCCGGCTCGTTTTTTGGCTCGATGCACGGTTGTAGACGATACACCCAGCTTATTTGCGGCATCTCGGAGAGATAGGTTAGGGTTTCGCTTGAAACTACCGGCAACTCTCTTTGTCGTCTCAGCGGCTTCCGGTTTTCGATTTCCCCCCGATCCAGACTTCCTGGCTGTCGACAAACGTTCCCCAAACACTTTAATTACATTTGTAACGGTTGATTTGGCAACTTTTAGCGATTTTGCCAACTTTGCGTGCGAGTAGCTCGGATTTTCGCGATGCGCGAGCAAAATTTTAATACGCTGCTCTTCTTGATTGGACGGCATTTTGACAACTGAAGAGTGAATTCCAAAATCAAAATAGGAGCAACATTCTACACACACACACCTTCAAAATGAGGGGTGTTCAGGTTTTTTAAATGCAAAATTGAAAGAAATACGTCAAGTTGATATTGACCAAATTTTGACCGTATCGCCCTATAAGTGGAATAACTCATAAATTCATACATTAATTGTTATGTTATGTATTTTCCGTGCGCGGAGTAACGATTATGATGTAGAAGGAGATGTTCGCTCATCACCATGAGGCACCAAGAGTGTACATTAATGTTACCTCTTCGCTCAATTTTCCTAAATAAAAAACATCTGTTCTATGTCCAGCCTGCCGCACACTGACGGAACTTTCAACCAGGGTTGTGGCTTATCATTTTTGACTCAGGCATATTCATTTGCCAATATCTCCTTTCAGAGGGTCGATTTGATAATATGATGTATAATGAACTTGTAGTGCATGAGTAGACCTACAACTTTGTTTAACAGTACATTGTTCTAACTCCTATATCTTCGAAATGAGAGCGCATATTCACAGTGATCTTCACGATGATAATCGCGTGATCTTCACCACGAATTTCATCGCATTTTGAAACTCGAACGTTCATTTTTCTCGTAACGTTTATTGTCACGAACTATCATTTGTTTTTCGGATGGATTGTATAGGTTGTCAATGTTATGTTGCCTGAAATTCTACGCTTTTGAACCTAACGAGCATGACTTTTATCAAGACTGATCCCAGCTCTTCGAATCACACTCTCCAAAACAATGTTAAACAACAAACTGGACAATCCATCACCTTGCCGTAACCCTCTCGGATACTTGGACAAGACACATCACTCGATGCATCGTTGCTTTGACCAACCGCGTCAATTTTTTCGAAAATCTATATTCGTGCATAATCTGCCATAGCTGGTCTAAATCGATTGTAATAAATATATGGTCAAAGATGGTTTAAGATTCAAAGTATATTTTTTGTAAGCTTTATGTTCTTTTTGTTTTCTATTTGTCGGGTTGATTGTTTTCATATCATTCTATGCTGGAGCTAAAGATTTATTTGATTTTTTCTTTGCTTCTTAGGTACTATCGTCCCTAAAATTATTATCGTTATTAACTGGTACAACTTCTTCACAGCTTGCTCTTGCTCTGTGTTCATGGGGCTTAGTTTGTTACTAATAAAATCGTGTTTTGCTTGTCTAGAGTCATAACAGATTAGGATAAAATTGCCACCCAATATTCTGGTGTTGTCATGTGTAAATATAATTTTTTTCAATATATTATCCAATAGGTCATTTTCAGCTTTACATTTTTTTGTTATTGTTTTTTTTTTCTTTTTTTTACGAAAGGATCATACATAAAAATTCGATCAAAAAACTTCTTTTTCCTTCTTCATCTAAAATATTTAGTTTGTAATCATTCATTTCCTACTTCACAGACATAAAGAATCATTTATGGGCCCAGACCAACAAGAGTTATCGGAAATCTTCGTTTTGGGCATTATTCATACACAAATAAAATTTATTTCGCCTTATTGTTAGCTATTTTTGGCTTTTAAGGACTATTAGGATATTAATACATATCTATTTTTTAATTTCAGTAACAAACCAATGGATGTCAGAAATATATTGTACTCACGCTTATCATGTTATTTGACTATAAATATGAAAACAAATTCAAGCTTAGTAGATCTTAATCCTATAGAAGCTGCAACAGCGGAAGTCTTTTGATTAGTAGATGAGCAACCAAGTTATGGATATATATTCTACTATAGCTTACTGGCTTGCTCGTATTATTAGTAATAACGTCTGCTTATTATGTTATGTTATGATATTAAAGGATATGATATTTTTGCATGTTTTATATGATTTGATCTTATGGCAGTTAAATTCATTTAATTAAAATAACTATAACACTTGTGAGACTCACTACAAAGAGTTATTGTGAAGCAAGGAAATGGAACAGCATTTCGAAATTTAAAGTTAAAGTTGAAAAAAAAATTATTAAAAAAAATCTTGTTGCTACATTATTGTCTAAATTGGCAGGTTCACAAATGGAATTGTTGTTATTTTTCTTATATTCATTCACTATATTTTTTATCATTATAATATTCATTAACTATTTATTATATATTACTATTTGACATTGAACATATATTGGGAAGGAAGAGAGCATCAGGGTATCACTCAAGCTGGAATTGGACAATGGAGTGGTAGGACAACCGGCGTCTAGGAGGGAACAAACAGTATCATTTTCTTATCCTGCCGATTCGATTGTGATGCTGGGAGTTCTAGTCCAAAAGTTTCAGTGAGAGTGACGCGCCCTTCTTAACAAGCCATCCCGTAGAAATCTTAATGAGTATTGCGATTAGGGTTATTCGATTGGTTGGATCGTATCGTTGGAAGGAGAATCTTATGTTCCCGCGGGTTTCGCGTAAGTGTCTCTGCTTACAGGTCCGCCCCACCGTTTTTGGCCCTTCTTACAGCGTTACTGTGAATGCGAACTGGTAACTCAATTTGATCTTGCTATTAAGTGGAGCTGCATACATGACAAGGTCTTAGAAGGGATGGTGGGTACCTTAAATACATACATACATATTTGTACAAAGTAGCCCACTATACAGACAGCTGTGAAAACAAGTTAATAAAACTATCATAGGACCATAAATTTTTTGAAAATGTTCTAGTGAAAGATGTTGTAACCACTTTAGAACCTTCATAAAATATAATGGCTGCCATCAAAACCAGCATAGGGCCAAATGGCCACAGCTGTCGAACTTCATGGTGATATCGTGGTTGGTTTTTGTTGTTCTGCTTTGTTCGATTCTCTGCTCTTCAGGTTCATTTTACACTAAATAATATCTTAAAAATAAGTTCTAGTGTTGCGGGAAATTTTGTTTGACAGTATAATATCCAAAAAAAATGAGTTTTAACGGGTGTCCACTAAATAATGAGAACGAAAAGAATGGGTGAGGAAAAAATACCAGTGAAGTTTTGTTCAAACTGATTTATTTTATTAAAAGGGTCAACTTAAATCTTCAAACTAAGTTTAGTGAATATTGTCATATGGTCCGTGGTCCGCCAGTGCGCGCAGCTTAGTCGTTATGCTGGAACATGACCGTTGGACGGCAGCCACATCGATTTTTCGGATGCAGCTTTTGATCCTGTTGGTAAGTTGCTTGGTGTTCTTGGCCTTCCAATTATCCTTGTATACCATGGAGCTCAAAAGACCGAAGAAATCCTCGATAGGACGGCACTGTGGCAAATTTGTCGGATTCCGGTCTTTGGGACATATGGTATTTTGGCTCTCCAAAAACGTTAGCGTTTTTTTGCGTAGTGCGATGATGCCTTGTCCGGCCAAAACACGTATTTGCCATCCGAGTGATGTTGTTTAAGAAATGGGATGAGTATTTTCTGCAAACACTCTCTTTGGTACACCTCCTGGTTGATGGCCAAACCGCTTGGTTTGAACCACGGCTTCGAAATACCCTTATCGGATATTACGAAGTATAACATAACCTTCGATTCAAATTTGTGCTTGAACTTATACATTACTTTTGGAGGAGTAGTAGATTTGTCCTTAGTGTAGAATCGGTCGTTTCCCGGTATCTGAGACTTCGAAAGAGGAAAGTAGCTTTCGTCGTCCAGAACGAAAGATTTTCCGCCGTAATTCCGAGTCATCCAGCGGCATTGGGATTTCACGGTTTGAATCTGCTCATCTGTGTACTCTGGGGATCTGGTTTTCTTTCTACACACTATTCCTTCTTTCTTTAGCGTCTTGCAGATGAGTGACTTCGAACAATGGAACTTTCGGGCTGCTTCCGTTGACTTACCGAATCCTTGTTGTTGAACATGCTGCGCAGCGAGCGGAGCGTTTTCTCATTCATTATTTTCGCTGGACGGCCGCAACCTTTCTTCCGGGTTACTCTCATGCATGCCAGGATACGGTATACGGTGGATACCGGAAATTTTTCACGACAAAAATGGTCCACCGTGTATTTTTTTCCACGATCTTCGTTCGCTTGAAAGAATTGTACAACGCGCGCTCGCAGTTCTTCCTGTTTCGACGGCATGCTGAACACGACTGAACATGTTAGAGTGAAATAAGAGTGTATGAAAATTTTCTGGAGAGTGCAACGATTCATTCATCTAAAGTGACATTTCTATGCGGCCGTTTTTGTTCTGATGGAAAAGTATTAAAATCATTCTCATTTTTTAGTGGACACCCGTTATGTAGCGTATCCTGCCCCAAATCATATGCGCATTTAATTTCATGGTGAATATTGGCACGATAAGAGCCGAAAGTAAATGCGCCTCGGAGATTATGTGAGTTTACATCAACAAAAACAAAATTGAAACAAACATATTCTATAAATCAGTCATGAATTTTCTGAAAATTGATGAAATTTCATCAGGTTATCTTAAGCTTGGGGATGCTTGGCAAAAGATTGTGTGTTTGCTTCGAAATACTACCTCACAATGCCCTCCACTCAAAAACTACTTCTATTCAATTTTCACAGCCTGCCGTGCGCTAACGGAACTATCAATACTTTCTCTTCACAACTTTGTCCTAGCAAAAAAAAAAATGCTGTCTACTCCTAGAGCCCAAGGTGATGAGAAATTATTTCCATCTCAAAATCCATCATCATAGATCGTTATTCCGCGTATGGGAGAATACAAAGAAAAACTATATCAGATGATGATGATGATGATGGTCCCACCCTTACCCCTACAAAGGTTTGAGCTAGACGATTTTATCTCTAAGATAATTAATTTGGTAACAATTCAAACCAGTTATGCAAAAAAAAAACGAACTGATTTCATTTACAGATATAAATTTCTTCAAAAGTATCCATTTGCTTCACAGCGACATAATTATGAAAAGCTTTGATGTTAACCACAAAAGTTCGCAAAGTATTCCCAGCGATCAGGAAATTCTGTTGCAATTCAGATCACAGAATCCAGTAAAAGGAAATTATCAAAAGGCAAGCCAATATCCGATCTTGCCCGCTACAGAGTCAGAGGTTCCAACACTAATGGAACCGCCACCTTAGTTTTAGGCTGATCAAGGATATCCTCAATCGAGAGATCGAGAAAATTTCAAACCGAAAAAATCCTGGACCAGCATTAGTCAAACTTTTACTTTCCAACCACAAAAGAATTGACGAAGAATTCCCCGACATTCAGCCAGACAACTCGCTACTATTTCATAGTACCATCAAAAGCATCAAAGGCCATTTTTTTTACGAATTCAAAAAGAAGTCCATCATATCTGTATACCGCGCGCGAGGCTCAAACAATTGTAGACTACTTTCTTTATTATTTTTTTTTAAACTAATACAACATTATACAAATTTCCATCATCATCATTGTGACGAACAAAATAGTGAGTATTGTAGTATTGTAAATGTGAAAAAAATAAAATATAAAAATAAAATAGCTAACTCATTATAATGCGTTTGTAAAAGAACTTCGTCAGATAAATTCTTCATTTTTACAAAAAGCAACATAAATGTACAAAGAAATGGTCCACACAAAATAATCCGTTTTATAATAGTAAAACATCGTCAGGTACAATCTTCATAAATATTTGAAAAAAAAAAAAAAAATTACGCTTGCTGCTCAAAATACAGTTTTAACGTGTGAAATACATAGTCTTTTAAATTCTGAAAGTGTTGGTGCACGTTTAATGTGTCTTGGCATCGAATTGAAAACATTTATTCCTTTAAAATATAATGAGTTTTGTGAAGCACATGTCAAGAAATTCGGTGTTCTTATTTTCAATCCCCGTTTCTAGTATTATATCTATGAAAATCACTTCCTCTTTCAATTCGATCACACTAAATATCGTGGAAGCAAACCATTAACTACTTTAAAAATGAACACCATAGTTAAATACACAATTCTTTGCTTCACTGATAGCCATTGTAAAGCGTCTAACATGAAAGTCGAGGAAGTGAATCATGTTACATCTTAAAATCAAGCGCATTATTTTACTCTGCAAACGCTGTAACCTCAATATTTGTGTTTGGTTGGCCAAGAATAAAATGGAAGGGCAAAACTCTAAATAGAGGAGATGAATGATTTGTATAGCTGTATTTTACTGCAAGTAGTTAAATCGTTTTTAATCGGCATAGAATTCCATACTTCTTGGCAATTTTCTTGATGACATTGTCAATGTGAGCGTTGAACTTTAGCTTGTCATCAATAATCACGCCAAGATATTTAATCTCCCGAACGCGATCAATTGTCTCACCATCAATTGTTACTGAGACATTCTCATTTGCTCGATTCAGTTGAAATTACTGCATAATTTAGTTTTACTTATGTTCAATTTCAATTGCCTGCATTTCAACCATCTCGCTTAGAAAACGCAAATCTTCGTTCAAATGGGTAACAGCTCATTTAAATCTTTAGCTGCAATGAACAACACAGTGTCATCTGCAAACAGATTAATGTCACGAAAATCGTTAAACACGTCGCATGTCATTAATATACATAATAAACAAAGGGCCTAATACACTTCCTGGGGCACACCAAGGGTTATTCTCCCACGGGACTGAGAAACAGAATCATTAAAAACAGTCCTTTGAGTTCTGTCAGATAAATAGCTTTCAAACCATCTGTATGCAGTACTCGAAATTCCAAAGCGCTTTAATGCTTTCAACAACAAGGGCCTAGAAATGTGTTTCAAAAGCGCGTTTCAGATCCAAAAAAACAGCAAAAATTGTTTGTTTACTCTCTAAGTTATCTTTCCATTTTGCTAATACTAAATTCAACGCGGCTTCACGAAGAATGGCCTTCCCGGTAGCCAGATTGTTCCGGTATCAACAAAGAATTACTATTTAAATATTCCAGCAACTTTGGCCTTTCACAACAAGTTCTAAAATTTTCTCTAATGTGTGCAGCATGTTGATAGGACGAAACTCTGTCGGCTTTAATCTCAGTGGCTTCAATTATCAGTGTGCTTACAAGAAATGTCGATTCTAATCATTGTGTTCAATCACTCTACGTGTAGCTTTCATCAAATGCACTTGCTACTGTGTATAGTTGTTCTAATATATAATTAATAATAATTAGATTAAAAAAATGAAAAAGGATAATATTATGCATTGGTTAAAATACTGTTGCAATTTTTAAACTAAATTTAAGTTACGTGAATAAAAAACTTTGAACTTTTTTTGTAATACTTTAATTTAATTTAAACACATTTGAGTAAACTGTAGTAATTTAAACACATTAGAGTAAACTTGTAGAACTAATATTTGTAACAGTTTCAAGAACATCCAGGAACCTGAATATATGCAGTACAATGAGTGAAATGATTTTCGTAATGTTCACAACAGCTTTAAGTTACTTAAAACTAAATTAATTGAAAAATGTTAGCAATCTTTACTAATTTCAAGTTACATAAATGAGAATTAAACATAAAAACAACAACAATAACAGTGTTTGTGATGATTTTCGGGGAAATAGGCGGGGGGGAGCGTGAGCGTTACGTAATAAAAGAGGGGAGTCTGGTCATGTGTTACTCATTGTTACAAAGGGGGGGGAGGGAGATTGGGTCTGAAATCCCGTTCTTTGCGTTACGTAATATGTGCACAAAGCCTTAAAAGAATGCCGATTTACAGTTTGTTAGCATTACATTCAATATTTAGTGTGTATATTTTGCCAAATTTCAATGCATTCTTATATTTCAAATGGCGATTGTTAGAAATCATTGTTTTCCCAAAAAGCCAATTTATCTTCGCAATGACCACTATAAAACTATTTGGTCATTTGGTGACTTCCCTCAATACCAATTTGTCGTTTAATGCCCTTACTGGAGGCAAAATGGTTTCAAAACTCTTTTTCAACTGACCATAATAAGATAATATGAATGAGTCCCAAAACGGCATTTCAAAACAGCATTTTACGAGTTCATAAAGTCAAAATAAAACCTTTAGGGATAGGATTAAAAGAATTTTCAGAAAACACGGTTATAAAATCCTTATAAACAAGTTGGGTAGGTTCTCATAAACCTGACTAAAACATGAAACCTATTGGCACCTTTTGGTGCCATAGTAAAACCAAACTGATTTATATGGGCTTTCATGAAACTATATTAAAACCTAATGAAGCTGGATGGTTTTGGCAATGTTACTTTTGGCATGCAAAGCACATAAATGCGGCTTCTATCACGGAACATAAAAGCTGTATTCGAAAAAAATAAGACACAATTACTTGATAGCAACTTAATAGCGTTTAGGAAATAACAGCTATTTTATCACTGGCTTTTCAGTGTAACGTTCACGCGAGAAGAGTTTCATCATAATCGATCAAGTTGTTACAGTGAAGAAATGTGCCCGCTTACATCGCACATACCCGTACCAGTTTTAATTTGTTTAATCGAAAATATTTTCAACAGCAAATGAATTAAATTTTATTACATTCATTTAAGAAATCTAATATTTTCAAGATGTCAACGACTTTGAACCACTCTCAATTGCAGACACATTCTTCTCTCCTCACCCACCGCATTCAGCCGTTTTCTCTATCATCGCACTTCGCCGGTATCGACTGCTCCATTCGTTAAGCCATATCTCTTTCCCTATCACTTTGGTGCGTCTTTGTGCTATTGTTATTGTACTGTTATTATTTTAGGTATCATCATCAAATTTGATTTTTATGAACATCGTAAAAAGCATCGAAATCACCATCGGCACAACATCGTCAAAAGCGGGGCTGACGAAGCGAGACGAGCGAATCCGCCACCATCCGCCACGAGTGCATCCGACAATCCTAACCCACAGAGTCACATCCGGAGGGAAGGGAGGTCGGGAGGGACGAGGGCGGCACACGGACACCCTTGGTTTCATTTCTTCAAATTCTCCATTAAATCTGTTTGTTTATATTTATTGCCTTTTTTCGGAAATGGCGTGCGTATCTTCCGCTTTCCCTGTTGCTGAGCTTGGAACCGACTTCATCGCCCCGGAGCGGCGGAGCCAAACCTTACCGGAATGAGATATCCTGATTTTAGTGTGATGCTATTCGACATTTATGGGTTGCGTTTTCATTTGCCCCTCCGTCGGGCATTCGTCGCCCGTTGGAACCCATCGGGGTTTCTCCTTTTATGACCGCCCCTGGCCGCTCAGGCTGATGCCGATGCTGGACGACACGTTGTCGTTGTCTTACCGCGAAATAACGCTTTTTATGGCTCGTTTCCAAATTATTTTTATTCCGAACATTGACGCATTCGTCTTTTGGGCCGGAGAAATGGTTGTCGCCCGCCACTGGGGAATAAAGGAGGAATAAAAAAAAGAAAGGAAAGGAAATTATCCTCCCCGGTTTATTGTCTTTGTCGATGGGGTCCTTTTGGACTTAATAGTTCCGAACATGGGTCGCCGAGGTTAGTTTACTGGGATCGTGTTGTGTAGGTAGAAGCAGAGATAGATAAATCTTTATTGGAAAATTTCTGGTGAAATCAGAAACATCCAATTTTCTTTCTCTTCAATCGGGATGTTCTGCTATTTAGAATAAACCAGCTTATTATAAAGCAAACATATTTTTGGTAAACCAAGCTCCCTCATTTGAAAGGGCTTCCGGTTACTAACTACAATCGTACAGTACCAGGGTAAGTGATGGGCCAAGCCAACCCGAGACTGAAGACTTCATTAAGTTACGCACATTTACAATCACCCATCGAATGATGGACTTCACGAGGTGGCAAAAAGCTCCACTACAGTGCGTACAAGTTCAAGCAAGTTTCCAACAGGCAAATTACGAAAACAGGACAAGGTTGCATTTCCTGACAGTAGGCTTATGGTGGAGAGGAGGTTACAGTATCTGGACAAGCAATTATCGAAGGACCCAAAATTATACGAAGAGATGCGGGAGCACATGACTTACTACGTAGCTAAGGAGGCATTGATCAGGATCCTATTGTTGTTTGTGATCATCAAGCGTCAGTATAAAGGGTCAAAAACGTTTGGGTGCGCCCGTAAGCGGAGACACTTACACTAAACCCTCGGGTATAGGGAAGAAAATCTCTCTCCAAAAGTAAGTTCACCCTCACAGCATTAGAATCGAGCCCTCGATTGACAGAAAAGTCGAAGAGCCCACCCTCGTTCCGCGAAATGTTAACAATAGAGATGAGGCAGTCCCATGCTCCCTATCCAAATAGTTTCACTTGGGTGCCCTGATGGTCCCTCTCTTTCCTCGCTGTGTTATTTAATATTTAGTATAATTTATACACAAAAAATTAAGATATCTTAAAAACAAAAATCTAAAATTCAAACTTGAATGATGTACATGGAACTGCAAATTACACATGACACAAATCAAATAACTTGACCATGTAAAAAGTTGCCACTTGGAGTAGTGACCAGCCCCATAAAGCCGGAAAACGTTCACATAGCGTGGGAATCCGCACCTTCGGTAAGAGGTTTTTCACTTAACTCGGTTCTGCTCATCCGGAGATGCTGCAGTAGCTGCCAACTGTATTGTCCCGATTTAGACATAAGGAAGTGTCAATTAACGCTGATCGCCAATTATTACGATTTATTTGGTGAAACCACATTTCGGATCCGATGCAAGTATTCGTGATATTCGTCATCATATTTGACGCAACCTGTTTGGCAAATTCTGCGCAGTTCGTAAAGAACCTAAATTCAAATATAAGAACACCTTATTTTAACGGTCACTTTGAATATAATGAAATATTTCAACATGTTTTGGCTGCGTCCTTTTATTTGCACAATCCTGAATGACAGAGCATCAAAAAAGTGCTCAGTTTTGTGTTACCTATCAAAATGCGCGGTCTTACTCCGGAACTACGAAAAAGTATCGTGCACAAATGGTGCACTGTGAGCGGACTCTCCTTGAGAAAATTGTCCTAGGAAGCGGGTGTAAGCTGTGGAGCGGTACGATCTGCGATTCGACAATATAGAGAACAGTGTACGTTTGAAGACAGGTCGGAAATCCGGTCCTGTTAGTCCGGATATCGATAAAAAGATCAGGGATGCCTACAAGCGAAAACCAGCGACTTCCGTTTGGGATGAAATCGAAATATGAGCCAAAGGTGTTAGTGTGGGCAGCCATGTCATTGAAAGGTATCTCGGCTCCTTTGATACGCCCAAACAAGGCCAAAGCTGTCAATTCTGACGTGTATATCAGCCAATGCTTGCCGAAATTGAAGCAATTCATCAACAAATATCACGCTGACGACGAAATCATGTTTTGGCCGGATCTTGCAAGCAGTCATTACGCGAAAAAAACATTAGATTGGCTAACTGAGCAAAACATACCATTTGTACCGAAAAAGGGCAATCCACCTAACGTGCCTCAGGCTCGTCCAATTGCATTTTTTTGGAGTGTTCTCAAACGTCCAGAACCTGATTCAACATGTTCGCCGTACACTGCGTAAAATCGAAGATAATGGTCCATTGAGCGTACAGTAAATATATTTTTCAACAATTTATTAATAGAATAAAATACCCTGAAGAGTATTTTAAAATCCGATTGTTTGATTTCGAATACCATGCTTTTGAATTTTTGCCAGGACTTATGTTACATATGTTATGTCACTGAGGGCCATGTTCCGAAAAGAGCCGCACCTTTCTTTGCAAATTAGTGAATTTCGAAAACTTCGGCTTTGAAAAAAATCACTAAATATCGTACACTTGCACATATTTACGAGAGATTCAGTCCAAACTCCAGTCGCATCCGTCCGCAAGTCTTTTTGGATGCACGTAAACGAGCAGCGCAGAGAGTCTGGCCTACCATTTTCAATGGTGCCAAACGGTGAAGTCGCTTCACCCCCCAGGAGATATGCTATCTGTTCTCCGAAATGTTTTCCAGTGATTTCTCCGGCCAGAGGTTGACTGATGAACACGTTATAGCAGCAGCTATCAATGTGCCACTATAGGTCAAGCTCTGAGTGTAATCGATATCAAAGTCAGCATGGTTACAACCACCGCAAATGGTGTTCCGTCAGTATTCCTGAAGAGACACATTACCTGCTTACTGATATTATCCGTACAACAAATATCGTACAACGAATATTATCCGTACAACAAACCGGTGTTAAAACTATCTCTTATTGTTAAAAACTTAAAAAAAATGAATATGTATTGTTTGTTATTGCAATATGTTTGCAGATTACCAGTTTTATTTGCTCATTTCAAAATGGCTGCCCCATGCTGAGATGCACGCCTTCAAACGTTTCGGGAAGTTATCCACGCTGGCCGCAAGTCCTTCGACATATATTTGTTCCCAAACCTTTAAAAGAGACGATTTTAGATGTTCTAGTAATTTATGTGGTGTACTGCAGGCTCTTGACTCCAAGATGAACCATACCGAACAGTTCATCGGATTCAAATCCGGTGAGTTCAAAGGCCATTCATCTAAAAAGCTTGAGAAAATACGTTTGCAAAGGTTAACAGTCTTTTTTACCTCATGAGCCGGTGCTCAGTCTTGTTTTAAAAATCCATTCAGTCTTGCCGAAATGCTGCGAGCCCGTAAAGCTACTGTGTCAGTAAGTAAACTTCTGATATACCGCTTGATTCACTTTCACCCCATTATCGATGAAGATCAAAAGAGTTTTTTTTTTCGGAATAAGTTATTCCAGACCAAACCATGACAAAAGCGGAATGATGATTCCATGAAATACTTCCACGATTTTTGGAAGCAGCAGGAAGAAACTGCCGATCATTTTGATGGATGTGATGCTGCTCAATTGTGAAAACGTTTTCATCGATGAACAGCACTGACCGATAGTGGCCCTCGGATAAGCGGTTCAGGAGAACCTTAGCTATTCTCAACCGGTCCAACGGAACATGTTAAAATTTTCAGTGATTTCACCATCTTTCGGATGAAAGTCAAAAAATTTCGCTTGATTCGTCGCCGAACAAACTCGTACATTTGTGGAGTCCGAACGATGCGCTTTTATCCTCTCTCCAAGCGGTCATCTAGCGTTGCAAGCTATTGGTATCGTATTATCGCGTCTTTCACTGTAGATTTTGCCATATTCAAGGTCTTTGCAATCACTGAAACAGTTTTTCCTTTTCGAAAAAGTTTAGTTACACCTGCGCGTAATTCATTCTGCTGCATATGGAATGAATTAGAAATCACAACTAAACCAAACTTACTGCGTATAAAGACAATGGGTCAAGAAGTTAGACCATGTAGGTATGCTTAGTTTTATCCGCTTGGTTGTGTTGAGGCATACCGACAAAGTCTGACTGACGTCATAAAAGTTGTACGGAATCGAATTGCACCACTTTTAATAGGCAGTAACTTTTCACCCGTTGGGTATTTTATATTGAAATTTTAGGTGGAATTAGTTCAATGTGATTTTGTTTATCGTTGCGAAGATGGAGTCGGAAGAACAGCAGCACCGCTAGGAAATTTTGCGCACGTACCTCGAAAATCCAGATCTTTCTCATCGTGCCATCAGCAGGAAGCTGGGAATGGTACATTCTCGTATTTTAAATCGGTACCACGAACGTTTAACCCTCGATCGGAAAAAGAAAAGTTTTAAAAATGGATCTCCGTATAGTGTTAAGTATCACAAGCGGGTAGTTCAATCTTTCAAGAGGAATCCCAACAGCTCAGTTCGAGATGTGGTGAAGAAACTTAATCTAACCAAAACTTTACTTTCGTGCAAAATGCAAAAAAGCGTGTGGAAAGCAGAGCACCCCATTCGTGACAACTGGAACGGTTAATGGGCAGGTGTACCTAAAAGAATACCTCCAAAAGCGTCTACTTCCTCTTCTGAGGTCACACGATGGTCCTACGATTTTCTGGCCGGATTTAGCCGCGAAAGAGGTTTTGGAGTGGTACATGGCTAAGGAGGTCAATTTCGTGCCGAAGCATCTCGACCCCCCGAACGGACTGGATCTGCGGCCAATTGAAAAGTACTGGGCCATCATGAAACCGGCACTTTGGAAGCATCCTACCATGTTCAAAACATGTTTTATTTTACTCCCTGAAAGATGATTGGTTGAAAGGGCGAATTTTGCCGAAAATTTGTGTGTCGCAATTTGATTCCATACACTCTTATATACCGACTAGTTAGCGGCATTCGACAAGCTGCACAACGCCATTGCGATTGCGAAACTAGAACAACTTGGGTTTAGCGGCAGTTTTCTGCGATGATTTCGCTCACATCTGACCGATCGACCGCTGATGCTCACTATTGGGAACTGCCAGTCCGGAATCTATCCAGCCACATCAGGGATACTTCTAGAAAGTCACCTGGGACAGTTGATCTATCGACTATCGTATGTAGGTGATTTTAAAATCTCCTCTCGTATTCGTGCGACCGATGACTGCATCTTCCTTCACCGTCAATTCGAAGCGTTCGCCAGCTGGTGCATATTAAACAGAATGGTAGTTAACCCTGCGAAGTGTTCGGTAATTACGTTTTTTCAGAAGAAAGAACCGATCATTTTTACCAACAGACTCGAAGAATCAACAGTAGATCGTGTGGATCAAGTAAAAGATTTCGGAATTATTCTGGACTCTCAATTTTCATTCAAGCAACACATCTCGTATGTGGTTGATAAGGCGTCGAGGACATTGAGCTTCATCTTCAGGATAGCAAAGAATTTTTCCGACATCTACTGCCTCAAATCACTGTACAGTTCGCTGGTGCGATCCACATTGGAGTACTGTTCTACAGTTTAGAGCCCAAATTACACCAATGTTACTGAGAGAGTCATGTCCGTTCAACGGCGCTTTCTTCGATTTGCTCTAGGGAACCTGACGTGAAAGGACCTGTTTCATCTGCCCAGCTATGAACATCGTTGCCTGCTGATCGATCTGGAGCTTTTCCGTACCAGAAGAGAAATCTTCCGTGCCGTAAAGTCGCTCATCCCTCATTCCTTCGCCATTTTCCTCATTGAACGCACTGAATTCGCCCGAATCCTCCTTCTGATGGCAGCGATAACCATCGGAGTCCGAGCTGACCTCGGACGCCCTGTGACCACCTTTGTGGATAGTTGTCCTTTCTATTCTCGATCTAAGACAGTTTTCACAGTATACCGCGACACTCCCACGACAATTGAAATGTTTTTATGCCAAATCATAAAATGTTAGGGCAAAAGCACGAATAAGCTGCCACTTAGTCATGGTGAACTGTTATACCAACAATCAATATGCAACTAGCGATTTGAAATTGGTTCACTGTTGTAGAACCCCTTGGTCCGAATTACACCTTGAAGCCAGCACCTCGTTATACATATTTGCGCCTTTGTTTTGATTTGCTGTATTTTGTATTTGTCTGTGTTATTTTGACAGACTATTTGAGAGTGTGTTCATGTGAGTTCATTATTAGGGGCGCATTATTAAGCTTGGGACCGAGCTTGGGACCGATGTTCTAGTACTGACTGAGCCAAGAAAAAAATCTTTTTTGTATGGGACCTACTGGTCTTAGAGTTAGTCTATGGTTATACTAAGGAAATCGGCTTCTTTTAATCGTAGCCTACTATGATATGGAATAAAGCTTACGTGCATGCGAAGAAAACCAAGGCATTGAATGCACAGGTGCATATGCTGCTGCGACACCGCGGTTCGCTGTGCTGTCGATGTTTGTAAAGGGCGATACGGTCAAAATTTGGTCAATATCAACTTGACGTATTTCTTTCATTTTTGCATTTAAAAAACCTGAACACCCCTCATTTTGAAGGTGTGTGTGTGTAGAATGTTGCTTCTATTTTGATTTTGGAATTCACTCTTCAGTTGTCAAAATGCCGTCCAAGCAAGAAGAGCAGCGTATCAAAATTTTGCTCGCGCATCGCGAAAATCCGAGCTACTCGCACGCAAAGTTGGCAAAATCGCTAAAAGTTGCCAAATCAACCGTTACAAATGTAATTAAAGTGTTTGGGGAACGTTTGTCGACAGCCAGGAAGTCTGGATCGGGGGGAAATCGAAAACCGGAAGCCGCTGGGACGACAAAGAGAGTTGCCGGTAGTTTCAAGCGAAACCCTAACCTATCTCTCCGAGATGCCGCAAATAAGCTGGGTGTATCGTCTACAACCGTGCATCGAGCCAAAAAACGAGCCGGACTATCGACTAACAAGAAGGTAGTGACTCCAAATCGCGATGATAAACAAAATACGACGGCCAAAGCGCGATCCCAGAGGCTGTACACGACGATGCTGACGAAGTTTGACTGCGTGGTAATCGACGACGAAACCTACGTCAAAGCCGACTACAAGCAGCTTCCGGGACAGGAGTTTTATACGGCAAAAGGAATGGGAAAAGTTAGCAGATATTTTCAAGCACACGAAACTGTCAAAGTTCGCAAAGAAATATCTGGTTTGGCAAGCCATCTGTACCTGTGGCTTGAAAAGCAGCATTTTCATAGCTTTCGGGACTGTCAACCAAGAAATTTACGTGAAAGAGTGTTTGAATAAACGTCTGCTGCCTTTCCTGAAGAAACACGGTTGTTCCGTACTGTTTTGGCCGGATTTGGCATCTTGCCATTACGGTAAAAAGGCCATGGAGTGGTACGCCGCCAACAACGTGCAGGTGGTTCCCAAGGACAAGAACCCTCCCAACACGCCAGAGCTCCGCCCAATTGAGAAATACTGGGCTATTGTCAAGCGGAACCTAAAGAAGACCAAAAAAACTGCTAAGGACGAGCAGCAGTTCAAGGCAAACTGGCTTTCTGCGGCGAAGAAGGTGGACAAGGTGGCTGTACAAAATCTGATGGCAGGGGTCAAGCGTAAGGCCCGGCAATTCGGATTTGGAAAAGCGGAAGCCTAACTGAATATTTTTCCTGAATTTTATACTAATTGATCTTGAAAAAGAAATTTAATTTGATTTTTTAAATAAACGATTTCACCGATTTACACGCGTTTTCCCTTGACCAAATTTTGACCGTATCACCCTTTACTATGATTTGGAGTATGGCTTACGTGCATGCGAAGAAAACCAAGGCATTTAAAGCACAGGTGAAACGGGAACCTTATTTGTACGATGGTGAAAACGTTATCACGCATACGATACTTCTGGTTCAGAAATAACTCCAAACATGTCAAAAGACCGAAAATACCCATTTTCCTTTATTTTAAAATACGTTACATTTTTTCCAGTCGTCCATCCAACAGGATTTGCGACCCACTGTAGATCTTCCCGTAACGATAAAACCCATCTCCAAATAGTGCGTAATCCTCCGAAAAAGCACTCAGCATGTAATCAAAATTAATGCTGGTCGTGTACCAGGGCCATCACGACCCCTCCCGGCCAGGACGGGATCCGACCTGGCAGGCAGGCAGGCAGGCAATAAAGTTCGCTTTTAAATTTACATTTAATTTCCCGCTCGGAGGACGTCACATCCCGCCAGAAGATGGATCGGTGACAATAATGGATTGTGCAATCACAAACGCACCGTCACTTATTTTTTCGGCTCCTGCCGACGAGGGACGGGACATTTGCATTGTCTAAATTTATTTTATTCGCCTCCTAACGGTTCGGTTTGATTGCCGAAGGATAGATCTTTAGTTTTAATTCAATTAGCGGTGGCAACTGCGAGTGGTTTCACAGTCATTATTGTGATTTATTTTCAAAAAGCGATAAATTTTCATGCGCAGCAACAATTTTTCACTGAGTTGGTAACGATCGGCTATGTCCATCCCCTCCCCCCTTAGTCATTTGAACGTTGAACCTTTCTCGTGAGGCAGGAGAAAAAATTCCAACATCACGAATCACAACAGGGACAAAGAAGGACGCACTCACGTTTCGTTGGAACAATATTTATTTTTCCATAAATTAATAAAACCTTAATTAGCGTCGAGGTCACGTCATAAATATTCAAATCGTTCAAACTGGTCCCCACCACGGCCGACGAGGACAACGACGAGGACGATTGCTTCTGGAACAAGCGGGAGCATCATTTCCATTTTTTGCACACTGCCTCACTCGGTGCAGGATGCCTGCTCGATGGTAGGCTCGATTCTGATTCCCATCCCACAAAGTTTTCCATCCTCGAACAGGCAAACGACCCTTGTTGGAGAGTTCAGCGTGTTCGCAACTATCGGGAGGGACCGAAAGTGTGCGTTCGCGTTTTTGTTCCAGCTTGTTTTCCACTTCAAACCGACCAAAAACCGTCTGCTGCTGTGCGGTTGGACGGAATGGACCCAATGCTGCATCCCCGGAGAGAATGGCTAGCTGGTTGAGTGTAATGTTTATTCATGCCACGGCACGCGGGATTTTTGCCGGGGAAAAAACGCACATTCTAATTGACCCTTCCACGTAGGTTGTGGAGGCTGAGGTTGTCGGTATAGGATATGTGGGTGCAGGTGGTTTCCAAATGATTCATGTTGTTGCTCACGCGAGATAAAAAAAAAGGCATATTCTATCTAAATCCTTACACCTGCATGAACATTGCACATGGAAGTTCATTTTTAGTTGCAAAACTTTCGGATCCAAATAGGTTTTCCAGTAGGGAAACCGCTGCCGTTTCGCAATTATAGACAACCTCAACAAAGAAAAATTCCTAAGGGTCTAGCTGACAAATGTAAACAATGACTTTTTCCGCAAAATTCTCGTCTTTGAATACTCGCCTAATCGATGGAATTGAAGGCTTACATAGGTAGCTTTTTTTGTCACGAGAACCCATTGCTTACGTGGCCCTAATGAAATTTTTTGTCGAACTAGTTCTTTATATGGCTGCATCCTGTTGTTGACCTTTACAGTCGATCGCAAAATTGAGCATACATGGACATGGAGTTTTCATAAGGGCCAATGTCGCAAACGTAAACAATGGCTTCTTCCGCGAATTTCTTGAAAATGCAAACTCGCTCAAGTAAGCTACCACTTCTATTTTAAAGAGGAACTCCTCTTCTGTACAATCATCGTATAACTTCACTATGATTAAGTTAGAATTCTCGAGAAATTTGCGGAAGAAGCCATTGTTTACGTTTGCGACATTGGCCCTTATGGAAACTCCATGTCGACATGTTTTATTGCTTGTGTTTTCCGATTTTCTTGATGAACAAAATGAGAAATCGCAAACCACTTTTTGGCAGCTCAAAATTAGTCCTATTTTTGTTTATTTTATAAAAACAACAAATGTGACACAATTATAAAATCAATTAGTAGATCGCAGCAAGCCGTGCTTTGAAAATGACGTGTTTTCCTTTTGCTGCGTTATTTTCGCGGAAATAAAATTAGAAATTATTCCTTTTTTCAACTAAAGTAAATGGTGAAAATCTAGTTTTTCGAGTAATTTGCGTAGGACCTTGTGAATGGAATCCTTCTCTTAGTGTGTTGTGGTCGTGTTTCTTTAGATAGATTGTGCGTCGGTAGTTTTTTCCCCATTTTTTGTTTTTTAGGGCCCCGCTCCCGCATCCGGACGAACTTTCCAACATCAGAAGAGGAACATTGGTGAGGTCGTTTCATATTATCAAAAATATAAATTAACTATATACACGCCAGGATCAAGAATGTACATTTTTTATTCTGGAAGTGTGAAAACTCTTCACATATCCATTTGATATGCGAAGATTTTCATGCGGGGCTTATTGTATATGAAGATGAGCACAGAATGTACGTGTAGGCATTCTTGAAATGGGTCGTTGGATTTTTAATAGAGCTGTCACCTTCAATCTCCAGGGTTAAAAATAATTGCACATAGTGATTACACATAAATTACTGAAGAAATGCAGACAAGTTTCTTCCATAAAAGCACTGTCGGTGAGTGGGAGATTGATTGCACACACACACACACACACACACACACACACACACACACACACACACACACACACACACACACACACACGCATCGATTCAACTAGGTTTCTGGTTGCCGTTGACCAACCACTCTCGTACGACGCATGATTGACCGCCCGAGGTTGCTACTCCGTTATTGTCAGATCAGCTGTTAACGGGTGGCAATTAAAATTTTGGAATTTTTTCGAGGCCTCTATACTCAACAACAAACGAGCTCAGAGAGAAATAAGAGTGTGTATGCGTTAGCTTTTTCTCTCCTCTTTCTGCTAGTATTTTCTGTTTTGTTTATGCTTGCTCAGTTTTGCTCAAAATTCCGTCGAAACAAGAAGTATTTCGCGAGCGCGTTGTACAGTTCTACGAACTGCACAGAAATCTCGGCAAAACGTATACGGTACAACATTTTAAAAGCGAAAATGTTGCGACTTCGACTGTTTACCATATCCTAAGATCCCCAACAACTGCTCGCAAGCAAGGTAGTGGAAGACCAGCCAAAATTATGGACGCAAAAGAACTTCGTTCTCTTTCTCGTGCATTCAACAACAAGGATTCACTGAGCCAACGGGATGCCGCAAAAAAGTTCAACTGTTCTCACCAGTACATCTGCAAAACATTGAAAAAAGTCGGAATAAAGTGCCGAAAGAAGACACGAGCCCCGGAATATACTGATGCACAGATTTCAACGCTGAAATCCCAATGCCGTTGGTTGATTAAAAATTATTCCGGAAAAAGTTTTGTTTTGGACGACGAAAGCTACTTCCTTCTTTCGAAGACGCAGATTCCCGGAAACGATCGATACTATTCAACGGATAGTTCTACTACACCTCCGAACATAAAATATAAGTTTAAACATAAGTTTGAACAGAAAGTGATGCTGTACATTGCCATTTCCGAGGAAGGCATTTCTAAGCCATGGTTCAAGCCCTCTGGTTTGGCAATCAATCAAGATGTGTACCAGAACGAACGTTTGAAGAAAATTTTGATCCCGTTTCTACAAAAACATCATGCTGATGGACAATACGTGTTTTGGCCGGATAAAGCGTCATCACATTACGCCATAAAAACACAATCGTTCCTGAATACCCATTCGATCCCATTTGTACCCAAAAACCACAACCCGACAAATCTGCCTCAGTGTCGCCCAATCGAAGATTTCTTCGGGGTTTTGAGTTCCTTGGTGTACAAAAATAACTGGAGAGCCACGAATTGCAAACAGTTGATTGGTAGAATCAAGAGATGCATTCGCAAAGTTGACATGGAGGCCGTACAACGCTCCTGTTCCGACATCAAACGGAAGCTTCGCCGAACATCCGATTACGGACCGTTTTCAAATGTTCACTAATTTTTTTTCAACAATGGACAATGTATCTTTTATTTGAATAAATCAGATCTTCTTCAACTATGTTTGTCTTTTTTTGACAGCTTGAGAAAGAAATTCCAAAATTTTAGTTGCCACCCGTTATTACACAGAGAACCAACAGATGATGTTTGGGACTAGCATTCACTACCAGGCATAAGTATGGACTCACTTGGAAAAGTATTGCAAAAGTTTAGCATCACCTAAATAAAGACACATTGATGATCTCGAGGCCCCTAATATCTGCAGAGGTACGGTCTTCAACAAAGTTGTTCAGAAGGTCAAAGGCATTCGAAAGGTGGATCGTTTTATTTGGAATTTCACAGCTACGTGGCACTCTTGAGCATGGGAAATTGAGCCTTTTCATCGTGTTATATCCCGAGATTTTGATAAGATAGAATGTTCTAGTGTTCGGTAAAGTTGTTGGAAGGTCAATGGCATTCGAAAGGTGGATCATTAATCAAAATCCACCGCTACGTGGCACTAGCCAACAAGAAAAATTGAGCCATTTCAAGTTGTTCTACCTCGTAATTCTGAAAAGATAGAAAGTTCGAGTCTTCGGCAAAGCTATTTAGAAGAGACAAAATTGTTCAAGGACATCCGGATGGTGGAGAAAGTGAGTCGCAAAAGAATGAGTTTACTTTATTTATGTGCTATCAGAAGTTTTTAATTTCAAACATAACATAACATCTCAAGCTCAGAGGTAAGGCATTTTATGTAGCAAAATGTGCCATGGGGAAATTAGAAGTTTGTATTGATTATCATTAAAATATTCGATTCCTCGAAATACACGCCGTTTGTTCTAATAACAGCCGTACAAATTCTTGGCATTCGTTCATTGAGTTTCTACAATGTATCGTCCGTGATTTCCATCCATGTTGTTTGTAGGCACTAACACAAGTGTTTATGGCTACGAGGACGTTTTTTTCACGTGGGCCCATCCCATAGCAGTTCGATTGGATTAAGATTCAGTGATTGCGCCGGCCAAACCATGTTGGATAACGTTCCATTTTGGTCCAAGTTTTGAAAAAACCCTCGGCACAGTTTGGCGGAGTGCTTCGGATCATTATTCTGTAGAAAGACAAAACCTGTATCTATCACAGGACTGAAGAAAGCGTTAGTTCTTGAAACTTGCACTTTTGGCAGTGATGTTTTTAATATTTTAAGCTCACTTCACAATGGATTGGTAAGGTAGAATATATCTTCTACCAAACAACTAGTATCAGTAATTTTGATAAAACATTATAATACCTGGCTGATAAACAGTGACAGAATTCTGTCGTTGCGATAACCACTGCACTAAGTACAACACAGAAGATTTTCCTCTCGAATCAAATTAACGACAAAACACGACAACTTCTGCCGCAAATATTCTGTTTGCTGCATATAGCCTTAAAGAAACCCGAGCTGTCAAAAAAGCACCACACGCAGCACCAAGTTTTCGGCTTCACGATTGTTGTTTGTGAATGACAGCCGCTTCAGTCCTGTGGTATCTATCCATTTGGAACAGCGTTTTGCTCAAGGATGTCAAAGTTGCCATCTCTTTTTTTTTTTTTTAAATTCCGTCTATACGGATCAAATACCCAACACCAGGTCTAGCAAACGAACCCCAAACTAGCACCGACCCTGTTTGTCGGACAACCCGGGAACATGCGCTCTCCGGGGAGACGGCGAACAAAGACTCTCCTTTTACTGCTGAACAGGTTGAATTTTGATTCTGGCTCATGTTCCAATGTTCGTGGTCTTTTGCCCATTGAAGACTTTTGATCTTGTTGTTTTCACGGAGTAGAGGTTCTTTGCCGCAACACGACAGTATAGAAAACAAAGACGTAGTCCTACGTCAAAAGAAGTGTTATTGATTACAGTAGTATGATATAATGCTTCTTTACCATCAATCTAAGATACAGAAAATCTTCAAATTTTAAATCACCTCTGAGAAAACATATTTTTCAATCACAACTAAAACATACACTTGCCTCACCTGTTGGGTAAAAGCAGGGGCTGTATAGTCAAGACGAAAATGAATATTGTTTTTGGCTCAGGAAGTACCAGCACATCGGTTCCAAGTTTAAAGAATTGCCTCCCAAAAAACGTAACTCACAATGAACATATCCTCAAATATTCTGTCAAAATAACACACCAAATCACAATAAAGACAAACCAGACAGCTTATTTAAATTGGTAGTTTCCTATTGCTTGTTGGTAGAGGTACGCATTAGATGGGCAAATCAATTCAAAGACTAATGAATGTATCGAAAATAAACTCACGTACATTTGTGCTCTACACGTGTATATGTGATGGTTTATGCATGCTGTGCGTTTGACTGTCATTTTCCATTTGTTTACTTGTTTACACGGTTTAAATTCTTCGATTTTGAAAGGTCGTGCATTAAAAAAGACGTGAAAATTAAGGTTTTGGACACATGGCTACGTCAAAAGGGCGTAACTATGCGACAATATGCGAAGCGCTTTTGAATTCATCACGCGTTTGTAAAATCTATCATAACCAAGTTTGGGGAGCACTGTTCTTTGGCTAAACTGCCAGGAAGAGGCAGAAAACCCGGATCTTCCAACCCTAAACTGGATCAGAAAGTGGTTGCTCGAATTCGAAAGAACAATTCAATGTCAATACGTGGCTTAGCCAATAAATCAGGAACCAGCGTCGGAATAATTCAACGTATCAAGAAACGGAACAATCTGGAGACATACAAGAAGCAGAAAATGGCCAAACAGAGTGCGAACGGTAATATCGATCGAGCACACATTCTTTTACCAAGCTACTCCAGATTCTGGGTAGACAAGAGGGAGGGATACCGTTCAAATGCCCTTCCGCTCGTTTGCAATTTTCATCTTTCAATATCGCAGCCTACCGTACTTTAACGGAACTATCGATACTTTCTCTTAATTTTTTCGTTCTAGTAATAAATTACTGTCCCTGGATCCTGGCTACTGCCCTGGCTTTTGCTTGCAAAGGAACGCCGTTGTCGACCATTTTCAGGCAAAACAAGTGTCCAAATTCCCGAAAAAGTATTTGACTTGACAGGCAATATGTAGTAGTGGTCGAAAGTCTACAAGTTTAGTCTCTACCGGCACTATTAATTAGGTTCTGTACGAGAAATAATGTCTGCAAAAGCGGTTACTACCGTTTATCAGAAGCAACGACTCTCCGCCTCTGTTTTGGCCTGATTTGGTCTCTTTTCAGTATGCGAAATCCGTTCTGAAATGGTACAAGAGATACAAGAGGTCAAATACATTAAAAAAACATCCAATCCACCAAACTGTCCAGAACTTCGCCCAATACAGGAATATTGGGCTCTATTTAAGAGGAAACCGATTATTTCAAGAGAAGATGGAAAATCGTCTCGGCGGGCGTATCTAAAGAAACCGAATGGAACATAATGACGGGTGTAGCACAGAGAGTTCGAGAATTTTACAGAAAGAAGGATTAAATCTTAATCAACTGTTTCTAATGTAGATAAAACTCTTCTATTGTGATATAAACCATCGGTTTTGTAATGTGTGATTTTACTTTGTTTTGTTGAACTATGTGTACTTTTTGCTGCTATTATTTTCGTATCCGAAATTTAACGTGGATGTTGCCGCTGGGCGCACTGCTGCAGATTGGCGGTCCACGGTGTTACCTATAGTCACTAGATTCATAGTCTGGCGGATACAACGACGGGAGCCAATTTGAACTGGAGCCAATCGAGCATATCTCGAGTAATTCATGTTAAGCGCCTAAAAGCCATTTTTTAACAATGACTTTAAACGTTGAATTCTCACGAATTATGAGAATCCCACTATATCCTGCTACTCCATATGGTAGAACTTACATTCTTCTACCAAATGCTGCTTTCATTTCCCGAGAGTGATTTAAGATTCAAGAGAAATCGATATTTAAAGTCATTGTATACAAATGGCTTTTAGGCCCTTAACATGAATTACTTGAGACATGCCTGATTGGCTCCGCCAATTGAAAGTTCAAATTGTCTCCCGTCGTTGTATCTGCCAGACTATGAATCTAGTGACCATAGTGTTACCCAACGAAACTACGGTGACAGCTGTCAACTTTCAACTCAACGGTTGACAGGTGACAGCGAAAAAATGGTGAAGTACGGTAGATTCTTATCTGAAATCTCTTTTCTATCCAAGCTTTTGGTAGAAGTTTGGTAGAAATTGTTGCTTTATTGGATCTGAGACACAAGAAATAATTATTAGAATAGGTCGAGCAAATATCTTGCTAAGAACACTGAAAGTGTAGGTAAAATCATAAAGTTTGTAAATCCTAACCTAACTAATCTAATGAAAAATTGCAGATTAAAGCTGCACAGAACTGAAAACTAGTTTGTGTGCTGCTCAAAACTCAGTGTCCGAAACGCTTTCTTTTTATCTGCTCACCGAAGTAACAGTGGACATGCTTTAGGTCCATATTTCGACCTAAACTCAATATAGGATTTAAACTCAGTCTCATGTTTAACTGATCGCAGAAGATGAAAATAAAGAATTCAGATTCAAACTTAGATTTAGATTCACATACAAACCGGAAACAGTAGAATGGATCCAACTTGAGAACAAAATGCATATTCAGACTAAAATTCAGAATCAACTTCAAACCAGACTCAGATTCAGATTCAGATTTTCAACCTCCCTAAGTCACTAATGGTCAGCTTCGTTTGATCTCAGCTTGTTGCCTATTTAGTCATTTATAAACATTGAATCTAAAATGGTTCAGAAATAGTTGGTTCAAATCTGGATCTACACAACTCGAATGCCTTAATTTATTTTTCGAATGCAGTCGCAAGGTTAAATGAGGTTGGCTCTGAGCTTTCGAACGATTTGGCAAGAAGATGGTTTCATTATTCAACCATTCCATCACAAACCGAATTGATTCCCGAAACTACCGCAACTGCAAAACTCTCATAATCACACACACAACCCCTTTCATATTTTGCGAAGCATTCATTTTACCCTTGATTGGTCCTTTCAGCCATAATCCCTCCGGCTTACTTGGATGGTAACCTTTTCGGTTTCGTTTGTATTTTCTTAGAACGGTACATTCTTCCTCTATCTGTACGGACCAGTCCCACAATCACCCTCCCCCGATACTTGCTCGATGAATGTTTAGCCCGATTGGCTGCCTGTCATGAGAAGAGCGTACGTCTGTATCTTCCACTGAATGTGCCATCCTACCAACCTCCGACCAACCTTTACAGTAGGGAGTCTATCTAATCAATGATTCAGTACAGACAGTTACATTCGCACTCTTGGCGAGGGATTCAGCTTCGTTTCTCTTCCCACATACAACATGCAATCACATCCTTTCGGAATGCTTTTATAATAATATTTATATTTCTGTAAATTTCTTTCACTGGATTTCCCCCTTTGCTCGTATACGAACGCTCACTTTACTCTGTACAAGATAGGTAAGATCTCGTACGAGTGGCAATCTCCTATTCCGTCTTGGTTTATGTTATTTCCCTCCCTGGCAGCAGTTCAAAATGGAGTTAGTTCATGTGAGCCCGGGGGTGGGAGGGTGGCAGAGGCAGACGCAATCCAAATCTTCTTGTTGTTACGTAAGAGTTACGATGTTCCAAGGCTTAACTTTCCGAGCGCGCTAAGAGTGTGCTCGCCATTCCAAGTATTTATGAACCCATTTCCCCCGGGGTGGGGAGGAACTCTGACCGAAGATCAAAGGCGAATAAAGCAAATGGAATTAAATTGCTGCCAATGCGGTGCTTCGGTTTCGATTTATGAAATATTTCGGTGTTCTTGGGACCTCGATTGATGCGATTATTCGAGCCAAGCTCCGCATGAAATCCCAAGAATCGACACTGCATTTTCCGCCGAATCAAGCAATCGGAAGCCTTTAATTTGAATTGGAATCCAGCAGCCAAATCCTGCAGCTCAACGGAGCCGTGTGCAAAGCCAGGAAAATAGAAATAAATCTCTTGAGTCAATCGGAAATTAGCTCTTCCGTTTATCAACGTGGTTCGGAATCACTCAAAAACCTTTCCGATGCCAGGAACACACGTGGAAAAATACGAAACCGGGTGAAGCATTCAATTCCATCGTAAGATGAGAGTGATGCAGTGAGGAGCAAATAACCTTCTGCTGAGCATCGAAGCATTTACGCCGTACGGAAGAAAATGGAAAAGAAGCTTTCGTTGTTGGCAGCGCAATAAGTCATGTGGATTGAATATGATTACCGGGTGGAAATTGCTACCATATTTGAATGAGCGAAGCAGTGGGGCAGAGTGAGCGAACTTTTAGGATTTGGCCAAGGGTGGCATGGTGATACTCTACTTTACGAAATGTTTTTGTAAGACACACTCCAGCGGTGACTTAAACGACGCGTGAAAGATCTAGTTAGGTCACGATTTGATCCATAGGTGAACGGAAGTTTTAACCAGTGACTGATCTAATCTAATCTAACACCAAAACCGCCAGTTTTTGAAAGCGTCCTCCATTATTTTTCTTTCTATTTGTTATACACTTCCAGTCGATAGTACAGACTCAATTCGAAGAGTATTGCAACACTCACTTTGCACTACCCCCAAAAAGTATCGGCTCGCCTAAAATGAAGTAAATTCATAAAATTATATCTTTAAAAGGAACCCGACCAAAAGGGAACAACAAAATTATTTCAAGTTTTGTTATTCAGTTACGCTGTTTTCATAACAGAATTTAGTTCGCGGATGTTGGTAAAATAACTGAAATTCTAACAAAATATCCTCTAGAGATAACAAAATTAAAGCAGACTATGATATACATATAACATAAACAAAACAAACTTTGTAACAGTTTTGTTCCGATATAGCAAAATCATATCAGCTAGTGTGAAAAATTAATTTACTTTCTTAACGCAGCTTGTGCCTCCCTGGGCATTATATCATAATTTGTTATAAGTATGTTTTACAATTATCCAGATGAAAATGTTTAAAACAAATTCATATCATAATCAGTTAGTCGTAACAAGGTTTGTTATAATTTTGTAATTTTTATGTTATACGCTGCTGGTCGGGAAAGTTCATACTTTCAGCAAGGTTGTTCAAAATATCAAGGGCTTCTAGAATGTGGCAGGATGGCTCGGAGTTCAAACACTACCCGGCACTAGTAGTTATGTGATACTCGAGCAAAGGATTATACCAAATCGATAACAAATTCTAATACCAGCCCAACCAGAAGGAAACAACAAAATAATTTCAAGTTTTGTTATTCAGTTACGCTGTTTTTATAACAGAGGTTGTTAACATTTAGATCGCGGATGCTGGTAAAATAACAGAAGTTGTAACAAAAAAATTTTCAAGATGTAACAAAATTATAGTAAACTATTATACAGATATAACATAAACAAAACAAACTTTGTAACAGTTTTGTTACGATGTAACGAAATCATATCAGCTAGTGTTAGAAATTTTTTTTTTCTTTACGCAGGTTGTGCCTCTCAGAGCATTATGTCTTAATTTGTTATAATTTTGTTATAAAATCATTTATCATCACTAAATATGTTTTCATTGTGGCTGAATAATCAGCCAAAACAACAGAATGAATAACAAAAAAATGCTCGTTGAATATCATAATAATAACTTATTTTGGTATCACTGCGAACAAGGGTATCCCTAGCAAAGGAAAATAACAAGCTGATATCATATAAGTAACAAGTTCTGTTATCCCAGTTTCCTTTTGATTTCCGCTGTTATCGCATAACAAATTTAGTTATCGCCATTGGCAAATTTTGTTATCATATGTTATCATTTTTAACACACTTTTTTTAATGAACGTTATAAGTTGAATAGTAAAACTATATATATCCAGCATATTTGAACAAGAAATTTTGCTTTTGCTCAAAATTTTTTTTTCAGTTATTTGCATGAGAAATTGATTTCAAATTGATAACATAATTTGAAACTATTTCAATAAACCATGAGGCACCAAGAGTGAACAACAATGTTTTTGGCTAGAATGAAAGATGTGAAGAGAAAGTGTTGAAAGGTCCGTCAGAGTGCGGCAGGTAGGAAAATTAACAGATGTTTTTGAAAATTGAGCGAAAGGGCATGTATCCAATGGTACTCGAACCACGGACGTCAATCTTTGCCTAACATCCCACTGCAGGGGTAGGTTGTAGCGACGGAACAAGTCCGCCACTTCAACAGGCAAAAATTGACCGCATGGAAAGACGCTCATGTACCACTGTGGCTTGTATAGTTTATTCTTAGCGATCTATTGTGTGCACTCTGTTTACTGATGCGCACATGGGAGAGGAACTCTCAACTTTTTTGGGTTTGTTTTGATTCGCATCGACTGACGATCACGGACTTGTTCCGTCGCTACAACCTACCCCGCAGTGGGATGTTAGGCAAAGATTGACGTCCATGGTTCGAGTACCATTGGATACATGCCCTTTCGCTCAATTTTCAAAAACATCTGTTAATTTTCCTACCTGCCGCACTCTGACGGACCTTTCAACACTTTCTCTTCACATCTTTCATTCTAGCCAAAAACATTGTTGTTCACTCTTGGTGCCTCATGGTGATGAGCGAACATCTCCTTCTACATCATAATCGTTACTCCTCGCACGGAGAATACATAACATAACAATTAATATTTCAATAAAATTGCTTACAATACAGGATTTGTTATCAAGTTGTTCCCAGTGATAACAAAATAAGTTATTACAGTCATACCTCGATATAACGTAACACAATTTTTATTTCCGTTTCGTTATATCGAAGTTACGGTATATCGAAGCAAATTTTTTTTTCCAAGAATGTTTGTTGTAGCATGTTTTTCTTTAAAAGAATTAACGCAAAATCAATGTTATTCACCCAGCAGGGTGTTCCAGCCTTTCTAACACATATTTTTTCAATTTCTTCTAATAAATTTTAATTTTAATTTTTTATTATTTCTTCAATTTTTTAATTTTTTTATATATTTTTTCTCATATAATCTTTTTATCTGAGAATATTACTTTTAGCAGTATTCATTTAATGTTGCATAAATAAAGGTGAACCAACTTTTGATTTCAGCTTATTCCAGACTACCCAGGGGGTAAGTCTCTCGACCACTATGTGCGCGAATAAAAAGTCAAAATGGTCCATGGTTGCCAGTAAGCATAAATTTTTGATTGGAGTTATGATAGATGTGTTAAAACACATAAACAACTTCCTATCTGCCGCAGCGAGAACTGTGTAGTCAGTAGGCAGTTGTTCTCTTACGCGTATCTGATTAAAAGATCGAATCCATTTTAGACTGCTTCATCCGACACGTTTACATATTCGTCACCATCTGCAAAACTCGAAGATTGTGAGGCTTCTTTCTGCGTTGACATTAACTGCATTGTGTCGTCACCGTCATATAAAATGTCTTCATCAGCATCTTTGTGAAAAATACTTGCGATGATCTAATCATCGTCCAGCGTTTCGAGATCGGCATACTCCTCGTCGATTTCTTCGGTCTGTGCGACCCAAAAGATTAAGTCCTTTAATGTTGATCTTCTTCATGCACTCGTCAATTTCTCCTCCACGAATTTGAATTTCCTGCATCATCAGATGCTTGTAGCGCGTCTTAAACATCTGAATGATATGCTGATTCATCGGTTGAAGAATGGCGGGAGAAAGATGGTAAAAAATGATCCATCGGCAGTTTTTAGCTCATCTGCATTGTAATGAGCGGCTCTTAGGGGTAGCCCTTTTGACTTGAGAAAGGTGGTCACTTTCGTAATGAATTCCCCAAAAAACTGATCTTTAAAGAGCTCTTTTGCCATCCAACCACTTTTGGATGCCCTGTAGTATACAGGCAACTCCATAAGGTGTTCGAATGCTCGAGGTCTGTGAGACTTTTTAATCAACATTAATGGTAATTTGAGCAACCCATCCATGTTGCTGCAAGGCATGAACGTTATGCGATCTTTGTTGATTTCCCAAACAACACAAAAATGACACTTGATTGTGACTTAATTGAGTTGCATGCAAGTAACTTTAACTGATTTGCAACAAGTGTGATGCAAGGGTCGCGTTTCTCTCTACATATGTTCGTGTTGGGGATCTTTTGAAAAAGATTGATTTTCATTAAGCGAATGCCGTTGGGTTTTGTTATTTTTTTCCACATAACCCCGGCTTCCGAGTTCTCCTATTCCAACCATTTGGTTGATGAATTTTTTTTGCATGAGTTTGTAGCATTTCTGCAAAAATCAAATGTAGAGAGCTTCGTCAACCTGTGAGTATCGAGGAATCTTTGAACGCTTTCGTTTTGCTATTAATTCAAAAAAAACATGTGGTTTTCAGGGAATATCATTTTAGTTTCTTACACATTTCTCCTAGTTGATCAATTTTTGTTTTAGAAAGTTGTCCTTTGCATGGCATAGACGGTAGATGCAGACCGAACTTTGTACTTCTTCATTATTTTGTCATTTTTTGTCTTGCTTAGGCGACACACGATCCATTTTTCAAAATCCTTCGACTTAGTCGAGCTTCTTGAATTATGAGTTGTGCAATAATGAGGAAGTTTTAATAGCTAGCTTCCTACTACATACATAAAAATAAAGAATTCACAGAAAACAGATTTTTGACGGCATATACAAACCATGTTGAAGCATTGCACGCAACATCACAAGCAACTTTTTACCAAACCTTCCCAGATACCGGAACCTAGTACAATTGAAGTACTATTGAAGTAGCCAAGTCCCTTTTCTCACTTCAATCGTTCATCCCATCCTAGTACAATCTTATTTCAATTGCACTTCGGATGTGGCAACCGATGGACATGAAATATCAAAATAGCTAGCGGTTCATTTTACAGTTTGGCAATAGGTTGAAGGACAGTCGAAGTGTATTAGGGCTGTTTTTTTTTTCAAATGGACCGGATCAAAAGAATGGGCATCTTTAGTTCAAAGAATGGACAACTTTATTTCTAAGATACCTGATGTATATAAATATGAAAACTTGGCTCTGTGAAGTTGATTCGATTGAGCGTGGACAGATTTATAAATAATTAAAAAACAAAAATATACAGTTAGATAAATCACGCTAACAATAAACTACAAAAAATAGGGGAAAAAAAGTTACGTTATATCGAGGTAAAAGTTACGTGCTATCGAGTTACATTATATCGAGGTTACGTTATGATTTAACCGGATTTCAACCCTTCTTAGAATAATAAAAGAAAAAGAAAAATAGAGATGGATTATATCAGGGATATAACCGCAAGGTTCACGTAGGACCGCGTTGGTGCAAAGTGATTACAGTTTCATCTAAATTATACTTTTTTTTTTTTTCATTTTGACTCAACGGACAAACGTAAACAATGATTCTTTCGATAAATATTTCATGATACAACGTGTACTCATGTAAACCACCACAGAAAATTGCCTTTTTTCAGTTCGGCCCTATTGAAAAATTTCTGTCTCATTAACCACTCTCGACTAAGTGTCCAGGGGGGTGTGGTTATTGATGTATTTAGAATGGAAGATAAGCAATGGTAGTTGGAATTAAATGGAAAATGCTAATTTTTCTTCTAATTTCTAGTTACAGGTCTTCCACTAAACAGCTCAAACCTTCTAGGATTCATGGAATAAAAGTCAATGAAATAAAAAGAAGAAAACACTTCGAACCATTTGTTACCCGTTTTTGAGGATCTGGAAAGGGAAAGCCATCTATTGAACATGCAGATTTGTGTGGTAGCAAAAGTAGGTAATTTTTAAGTACATAACTAAACTACTCGTACTAATAGCAATAAAGTAAAAATTAACGACAAAAGAGTTGTAAGATTTTTCTGATCAAATGATGTATAAATGAAGTCCTTCTGTTCAGTCGAACGAGAATTGATATCGTTCAAAAACCTTTCACTTTTGCGTAACGCTCTCATTTTCCAAAATTTTGAAGTTACACCCGGTATAGAAAAGAGAAACGTAGTACTACGTTAAAATTCAAACTAGACACTATATTTATATTCCATTTCAAAGATTATGGTCTCATTTTTCATTCTCAACAATTTTGCTAAAAGACGACAACTCTCTAGATTCTTATATGGCAAAGGTAACAGGCAGCACCATCAATTTGGAATTTGGAACTAATCTAGTAATGTCACGTGACTACATTTTATATTTTCAACAAGTCAACCGAAGACGGAAACTCTCAAAGGCTTCATTTGAAAAATATTGACTGCAGCACCATCTCTGCGGAACGATCTGGAACTAATGTAATTATTTAAAATGTCTTCATTTTACATTCTTGTCAACTTTACCAAAGACGGCAACTCTCTAAAGCTTGATTTGACAGAGATAGACTGTAGCGACATATTTGCGGTGCAATTAGGAACCAATATAAATGATAAAATCAAGTAACTGTATTCGAAAGTTGTTGGAGAAAATAATCCTCTTCCGTCTGGACAAATGGGTTGAGACGAACAACCTGCTTTCAGATATTCAATATGGTTTCCGTAGGGGTAAGGGAACGAACGACTGTCTCGCGTTGCTTTCCACAGATATTCAGTTAGCTTTTGCTAAAAAAGAGCAAATGGCTTCTGTATTCTTGGACGTAAAGGGGGCTTTTGATTCAGTATCTGTTGAAGTTCTTTCAGATAAACTCCACGCTTGTGGCTTTCCACCATTAATGAATAATTTTTTGTACAATTTGCTGTCAAGGAAACATATGAGCTTCTCTCAAGGAACCTCTACAGCTTCACGATTTAGCTACATGGGTCTCCCTCTTGCAGATGACGGCGTAGTGTCTGTCACGGGACCCAATGGGGTCGATCTGCAAGGACGCTTACAGGATACCTTAGACAATTTGTCTACTTGGGCTTTCAAGCTATCGAATTCTCTACGGAGAAAACTGAGTTGGTAGTTTTTTACTAGGAAGCATAACCCAACACAAGCTTCAAATTTGGGGGTAAGCCGATTACTTATTCTATGTCATTTAAATATTGGGGTCTGAGTGCACCTGGAGATCCCACATTGAGTATCTGTAGTGAAAATGCAAGGAAAGGTTCAACTTTCTCTGCACAATTACCGGGACCTGGTGGGGATTTTGTCGGTTTTAGAATACTGTAGTTTTTGTTATCAATCGGCGGCTCGGTCGCACATCATCAAACTGGATCGTATTGAGTATTGGTGTCTTCGTATCGCGTTAGGTTGCATGCACTCGACTCATACCATGAAGTGCTGGCTGGCATGTTGCCACTTTCGGATCGATTTTCATCAATCGATCTCTGGTATGTTTTTTCTGAGCTTAGACTATGGGCGAATGGACAAATTTTGCAACAACAATCGATAACTCGAAAACCATTAATTTGAGACACATAATGTCTTCAGAAGATTTACTTTTAAAATAGGATTTTTTTATTTCAATTTGAATTTGCAGGGATGGCTCTTAGGGCATAACATGACGCATATTTTGAAGATACACGATAATTGCTAGTTATTGTATAAAAAATAAGTTGTAGCGGTTGTAGTTAAAAAAATACGTTGTTACAAGATATCTTACTCCATTTTTTGCAAATTTTTGCAAACACGACATACGTGACCTGAAAGTACAAACTTCTATCTAAAGAGCGAACACGAAATTATTGCGACACATTCAACTGGGCATAACTTTTTTACCATTGGGTAAAAATCAACCAAATTTTGCACACTTTCTCATTGATGTGTATTGTTTACATGCTGTCAAACTCGAAGTCGTGCTTTTCGATTACTAACGAAAGTCGAGGTCGAACCAACGTGAGTCGAGAGAACAAATTCTTTCCAAACACCTGGAATTTCCTGACCTGTCGCACCGGCAGTTGGGAAAAATGTTGAACATTCACCATTCAACCGTCTCCAGAGTGTTGAAGCGGTTCCAGGAGCGGTTGACGTTGGACCACGGCAAAGGAGCTGGTAGAAATCCGGGACCGGAGAACAAAAAGACGGAGGGAAAGGTGAAGCGGATGATTAAAGCAAATCCCAACGTCTCAAGCCGTGATTTGGCTAAAAAGATCGGCATGAATCGCAGAGCTACGTCCAGAATGCAAAGAAGAGAGCTGGACTACATACATACAAGGTACAGAACTTCCCAAACCGCGATGAGCAGCAAACAATCGACGGCTAAAACTCGGCACGGAAGCTCTACGAGAAGATGCTGACAAAATATGGCTGCTGTGTGATGGACGACGGAAACGTATATAAAAGCCGATTTTAAGCAAATTCCGGGGTTGGAGTTTTTCACCGGCAAGAGCAAGTTCTATGTGGACGACAAATTTAAGAAGAAGAAAATGTCGAAGTTCGTCTCCAAATATCTCATTTGGCAGGCCATCTGCTCTTGCGGACTGCGGACTGCACAGTAAATGCCGAGATCTACAAATCTGAAAAGCGCCTTTTGCTGTTCTTGCAGCAGCACGACGAAGCTCCGCTATTTTGGCCAGATTTGGCATCATGCCACTATTCTAAAAGTGTCCTGGAGTGGTATGAGGACAATTCTGTCCATTTTGTTCCAAAGGACATGAATCCGCCAAACTGTCCGGAGCTGCACCCGGTGGAGCAGTACTGGGCAATGATGAAGCGGGCACTTCGGAAAAGCAAGAAGACAGTCAAAGACGAGAAGGACATGTTAAGAAAATGGAAAAAAAACTGAGAAACTGGTACCGGATGACACTGTAAAGACTTTGATGGAGGGCATCATGTGAAAATGCGTTCAATTTTACACTCAAGGCTCCGTCGATTAACTTTTCTTTTGATTTTTGAAGTAAATATATGTATAAAACTACCCTAAAATTTTGGTTTGATTCTAAACATTATAAGAAAATTGGCATGACATTTTCGGTGTCACAATAATTTCGTGTTCGCCCTTTACATCATACATCTACATCGTTTGTCTCCTTTTGTCTCCTTCAGGAGAAAAACTCATTTTAAAACTGGTAGTTTTGCATTTTTTCTGCATAATTTTCGATCAGCTGCATCAACAATGATCACCAAAGAGCGAAATAATGTGAGTTTTTTTCTATGAAAATATTGAACCCATATCCATTTATTTATTAACATTTATAACACAGCCAAAGAGACATAACACATTTTCCACTACAAACCATCTTCACTCGCACACCTGCGCCATCTGTTGAGAACACTGTGATGGGTGATAAAGTTGAACAGATGGCAGTACGTCAAACGTAAGAAAATCGACTATGCGCGCTATCTGTGGCGACACTACCCACTAAAAAGCATTGTAATTGACCGTTTAATGCGTAATCGATGAAGAAACTGCAAGTGTTTCAGGTGCAACTGTGTTAACATGTATAAAATTTGTGCACTTACACTTATTTATTAAAAGTCATCCCCACAAAGTTTTCACAATTCAAATTGAAATAAAAAGATTACGGCAAAGAAACTGTTTTTAAGTCAGACCCTAAGGATAGTTAAAAAAATTGTTATAAAACGATATGTAGATGAGATAGAAGTAATTTTTTTCAGTATATTTTTATTAAATTAAAATATCTACAATTCTATAGAAGCAATAAATCCTCTTAACCATAGGAATAAAAAGTTAAAAAAATATGTTGAACACAAAATAACCAGCTAAATCAAAAGATACACCTTATTTTTTTAAATTAAATCTTTGGACGACATCATGTACTAGGAGTTAATGGTTTTCGAGTTGTCAATTTTTGTCGCGGAATTTGTCCATTCGTACCATAGACACTTGGCAGAAAGTTTCTTTCTAAACTTCTTATAAGTCCCATCCTGAATTTCGAGGAGAATATCTACAAAACATCGGGAAACTTCTGGGAAGATCGCATTAAACTTCTAGAAAATTACTACCTGAACTTTTAAGAAGTCCTCTTCAAAACATCAAAGAAGTTTCTGAATCTGAAATATGTCTACTTGAACTAGTGAGAAGCACCCCCTATACTTCTGAGAAGATTCTTCTTGGCGTATGGGAAAACTTTTTTCCAGAAATATCTTGCTGAACTTCTGGAAGGATTCAAACACAGTTAGCATTTAAATGAACTGAATACAACAAACATGTTTAGCCCGGGAGTTGGAATAGGTGATAGGGGTTCCAATGACCCATTTCAGAATGCTTGGTTACTGAGGACCATTCCGAGGTCACTTTCATGTTGCCCCACATAAGAACAGTACAAGCATCAAATGCATATAGGTACTGTGGCACTTTCAACTTCAAAGCATATTTTGTTTTGAGAATGGCACTTATTTAGTAGTATCGTTCAAATTTAGCATTAATCAGGTAAATCGCACTGGAAGTTGCTACTGATGTTCAGTCTTCATTTGGTACTGCAAGTCGTTCTCTGTGAGGTTTAAGGGTGCATTTTTGTCACACGAGTAGCGCCCCACTATCCGACAAATATTTTTACCCCATTCTTTTGGAAATAACCAGCACGAATTGCGCACACAATGCAATACAATGAAAGTCTCAGGTAAAAAATAACTTCGAAAACAAATTAACTAGAAGAATCACAATCACTGTGCAATGAAAGAAAACACGTGAAAGCTCTTAAAAATTCGATTTTACTACAACTGGAATAATACATTCTGTTATTAAAAAATGCATTGGATAATGTCCTTTTAAATTAAACGAACTGTAAACTGATAAACATTTTTCGTACTTCAAATGTTTATTCCCAATTTGGTAGTTTTGGTCACTTAATCATAAGGAGCTGTCTTGTTGTACAAGAGGTAGATATCACCGCATTGGTAAATTGATTCATTTTGTTCCTGGTTGGCCAAATGCGGTCCTGCTGGACAGACCTCGAGCGAGAATCTGTATCCACAAGGAGTGTTTGGTGCTCAACTTTTATTAAATTTTTCTCCAAAAGTATTATTTTCTAATAGAAATCATCGAAATGGTTGGGAGTTCGTTTTTAACTCCCCGCATCTGGCAATATTCTACAGAAATAGATATTTTCTTGAACCCTCACTTTATGTGTACTGCTGTGCCGATTTTATAATTTGTTTCCCCTGTTTCATATACAGTTTAATTCCTTCCCACTAATTTATTGGACAGCTAATTAGAACCAAAGGAAAACACACACACACACACACACATACCGACTGTTTTGAAGAAGAAGAAAAAAAAACTCCAATTTGAGTTCATTGGATGCGCTTCCTTCATTTGCCGTTTTCCGCGTCAGGGAAGACAAGACCAACGCGTGATTCCTCCATCCGTGCGTACGCCAAAGCTGGAGTTGAAGGAAAAACTTGACGGCTTCTCGTTATGAAAATGAGAGTGTATTATTTGTACCCAGGCAAGTAATGAGGAAGGAAGAACAAATGAGCTCATAAAAATCAGATTTTTCACTTTGCCTCTTTGCGGCTAAAAATGCAAACGAAGGAACGCCGATCCCAGGGCCAACAAGAATTTCCACTCTCTTTATTAAAAGCAAATGAGATTTCCTTCCGCCGAGCAATTGAATTATCGAAACATTAGCGCGTGATAAAAGCTAAAATTTCACCGTTTCTCGCACGACATGACTTCAACTAATTTCCTTGAGATTTAGAAAATCCCGAATAAACGAAATCGAACACGCTTGCATTGATTGCCGGCGGCGGATCGGACTGACCTGTTTCGAGGAAAGATTCGCAAGACTCTTCTCTCACGGTGGGACGGCCCAGCCAGAAGGTGGGAAAGGTAATTGCACCGTGTTTGCCGAGAGCTTTCGATTCCTTTTTGCCGGATTCATGCGCCATTTTTCCGAAGAGAGCTGGAAAGCGAAGGTAGACTTTCCCCAGCGCCACCTTCGCTTCTTACTGCTGGGGCTGTTTATCCTGGTGCATTTCCCGTGCCTGCCGGGTAGGGCTGCCAGGAGGTTGCCTTGTTTCCCTGGCTCAAAAATCCCATTCGCCCATCTGGCAACCCTCGTGCTGGCTTCTGTCACTTTGATTTTACTCACTCCATCAATAAGTATGTAAAATTGAAAATTGATCTGAAAAAAATAACCAACTGGAAATGGAAACGAAGGCACCGTCGAAAAACCGGTTTTCGATGGCTTCCATTCTCCACCAGAAACCAATGTTCCACTACTTCGCTTCAGTGAAGAAGATGTCGGATGGTGCCAGTATTGTCCGCAGCGTCTTCAGACGGAACAGACAAACTGAACAATACAATGACGATGATGTTCAAGAAGGCGAAAGATCCACCGAAGCGGCACGATATGTGTGGGAGTTGCTGGAATATGCTCTGTCCTGTTCAAGTCGAGGTTAGCTGCGTTTCTAATTTTTGTGAAATTGTTACTGCTGCGGAGTGTGCGGAACGCTCTGACACACACACACACTGTAGGCATGAAGACAGGGCTTGTTTACTTTGGATTAGTGAAAATGCTGTTATGCTTTCTATTTTATTAGTCACGGATATGCGTTTCGCTCAGTGGCTGTTCGTTGAAGGACAAGTTGTGATAACAGCAACTTGAACGCATGGTTTGGCCATGAAAGTAATTCATAAATCGAAAAAACCGTTTCAGGCTGCGGCTTCCATTCTCCGCGGAAACCAATCATTCCCCTCGCGTTTCCAGTGAAGAAGATGTGGACTGGTGCCAGTATTGTCACAGCATCTTCAGACAGGAACGGACAAACAGACAAAGCACATTGACGATGATGTTCAAGAAGGCGAAAGATCCACCAGAAGCGGCACGATATGTGTGGAGTTGCTGGAACTATGCTCCTGTCCTGTTCAAGTCGAGTTGCTTCGGTTTCTAACTTTGTGAAATTGTTACTGCTGCAGGTATGCCGGAACACTTTCTGACCACACACATAGCCATTGTGAAGACGGGAAAAAAAACCTTGTTTACTTTGGATTAGTGAAAATGCTGTTATGCTTTCTATTTTATTAGTCACGGATATGCGTTGTCGCTCAGTGGCTTTGTTCGTTGAAGGATGAAGTTGTGATAACAGCAACTCGAACGCATGGTTTATGCATGAAAGTAATTCGATTGGATCTTTTTTCTTTTGCGATCAATTGCTAGATGATTCACTTCGCTGATTCAATTGCACGTGGTCTCTTATAAGACCCCTTGTCAACGGCTCGAGAAGCTGGCATGATATAGTCTTTAAAAGCTTTAGTTAGGGAAGCGGAACCTATGTTCACCATAGTACATATATTCATCACATTCTGCAGTCATCCAACTTCAAACGTAAAAAGATGATTAATTTCCCCAATAAATGGACGTAATAACCAAGAATATATAATCCTGGCAAATAAAATTAGGTCTTGAATATAAGTAAAAGCTACAAAAACGTTTCGGAGACTTAAATTTCGTATAAATAATAAGCAGTCAGATTTTCAACACAATTTCTTGCCTTTGCACTAAAAATTCGTCGTATTGATCTAACCGTACTACTCGAGCCAGACTCAAAGTTTTCTCTTTCATTGCACTATATCCTCACACATTTTCGTTGCGTAATTGCACAAACCATGAAAATCACACTTCACTTATTATACTAGTCACACGAGAATCTACGAATACGTGATAAAATACTAGAAAACTATGGGATTAATTTTCACAATAACTTAAATACGCTTGAACCTATTCTGAACCGTGTTTACAATCGACGTAATCGTTTGATGTTGCCAAACTATTTTATTATGACTCTTATTCGAATGACACGGGTTTGGCAGTGCTCACCACCACCTTTTTGGTGGGAGTTGCCTGCAACTCGCCTGTAAAGATGACATATTTCTTTTGCCATAGATTAAATAAATAATACACATACTTCTAAAGTGGATTTTTTCAATAGCTACCACAGAAATAAAATTCCACCTTCAATAATATTTTTCCATCTCTGTTGATGGTTGGCGGCTATTTGCTCACATACTGTATAGCATTCACATCAACGCTAGTGTGTGTGTTCAATCATTCATAGCGCATTCTATGCCCAACGTTATGGTGAGTATTGTCGTCAATATTCTCATGGAGGTATAACATACAAACCCTTTCATTTTGTTTTGGTTATATGCATGCTACCAAACACACGTGAAGTGCTGTCAAATGATCTACTTCATTTTTGGGTGTAGTAGTGGAGAGCGTTAGCTTCTTTATATTTTTTCTTGATTAAAATCAGCACTATTAATATATGTACACAGATGGGATTAATGTTTTTCGTGATATTATTAAAATAGATACAAAGCAGTGGCAACTTTTCCGTATTAAATTGGAAGAAAATTATCAGTATCGAATGTTTTGTGTGTTGCTAAACGATTAACGGTAAGTGAACGAATCAATTGTGAATAACTTGTGTACTCAATGTTCGGTATTCAGTGCATATTCACCAATTTTCACTGGAGGTCTGCTTATTGAGCTCAGGATGGGTGCCGCTTCCCTATATATTATCTGGACACGAACAAAATGAAGGTGGGTTATATCATGGATGTACCAGGAGGTTCACGTAGAACCGTGTTGAGTATGGTAATAGTAATTTCATCTAACCTATACATACAGTCAAACCTCGATATAACGAAACTTAATTTTTATTTTCATTCCGTTATACCGAAGTTACGTTACATCGAAGCAAATTATTTTTCCAATAATTTTTGCTCTAGCTTTTTCTTTTTTCAAAGAATTAACTCTGAATTAATGTTATTCATCCAGCAGCCCTTCTTACATCTGTTTTTTCAATTTCTTCAATATTTTTTGTATTGATTTTCTTGATCCAGAGTCGAGTGGTAGCGATGGACTTTGATTGACCACTGATGTCGCGAAAGCTGTTGAAGTTACCGTAGTATTTTCGCTCGAGAACCTGCGGGCGGTATCCGATGCAGATGACTATGGTGACGACGATTACAATGTCTGCAATTCATTTCCGAAGGGCAGTTGCGGAATGAGTGATCGATCTTTAAGCAGTTGAGGTACAGACGCTTCACGTTGACAATCTGCTGACGTTCAGAATGTGAAAGCCCTTGAAATTTGAAACATCTGGTCAACGGATGTGGTAAGTTGCAGACGGGACATCCTTTCTCTGTACTAGCAGTAGACGAGCACGACGAAAGGCGAATAATCGGTGGTTGTTTCTTTGAAGACGACGCAGTAGGCGAAACGGATTTCGATGATACATGATGGTTCAGGGAAATGGATTCCAACACCCGCATTCTCCGTTGCAGGAACTCGATCAGGGCGACGTAGTTCGGATCCTTCACTGTAGATGCATGGTTCTCCCACGCCTTGAGTGTATCTTAGTGCAGTCTAGTGCAAAGCAGGTGTTCAAGGACGGTGCTCCAAGAAGTCGAAGGATTTTTACATGCCGTTCAAATTCATCAACTAACCCGTGAAGCGTAGCAGCAGACTCCTTCTTCATCCGTGGAACTTCGAAGAGTGCTTGAAGATGGCGTTTCTTCATGAGGTACTCGTTGGCGAATCGATTTTTGAGTGCTTCCCAAGCCAGCATGTAATTCGCGGAGCTAATCGCTATCGATTCGATGGACTGCGCAGATGCTCCCTTGACAGCTGCCCTCAAGTAGTGAAATTTTTGTATATCGGGAACATCGGCGTTAGAGTGGATTAATGCGACGAAAGTGTCATGACAGGTGAGCCATTGTTGGTAATCCCCGTCAAATTCTGGTAGAGAGATCGTTGGAAGCTTGATCCCAGAGAGAGACGAGTTAACTTGAGCGGAACAGGGATTGCGAGCGTTGATTGAAGTAGTAGGCAACTTAGAAAGCAGATCCGCTTTTATTGTAAACAGTCGAGATTCATAGTCGACGCGGACATCCTCATGCATAACCCTACTTTCTTCAGTCATCGCAGCGTCCTCTAATTGTGTTTGCACGGCCTCCAAGCCGGCCCAGACGTTGTCCACGTGGCTCAATCTTAGCGGCACTTGCCGCTGGTCCACACGGCATCGTAGCTCGTGATGAACGCCTCTACCCGACCCAGTGTAGCGAGCAGTGTGCTTTTTCTAGCGAATACGATAGCTTGTTCTGCCATGATAGGTGGTCGATGACGCAAGGATGGTTACCGGAGGCAGCAAAAGGTCGAATCTTGTCCAAGGCAAGAAAGGCCTTGAATTTATTAAGTTCTGCCAAGAGGAACTATTTTGAGAACCGTTTGCTCCGTACAGAGCTCAAGTTGATTACGAAGATACCTCAGCTGTCTTCGCAGGTCCGGTATGGAAATGAAATTGCCGGCAAAGTGCACAAATATGCCGTAAGAGGTCCAGTCGGATGAGTGCGTGCACGTAGGATTAAACAATCGTTGGTTAGAGCACAATGGCACAGAACAAATACGTCTTCTGTGATCTGAAGCGATGGCGCTCAACGGTCGAACAGCAATGGCGCAATTTGTCCTCGCAACGTATAACATAGAACGTCTTTTACAAAGCCCGGGAATAGTGACTGCAATGGCGCGTCCTCAGCGGTAAACTGTTCTAGATTTTGCAATGGCGGAAGCCACAAAAATGTTCCAGAACTTTTTTTTTAACCGAGATCCTGGTCATGGCACCAATTTTATGGTTGCTCTCACCACAAAAACTACTGGCGAAGTCCAGGTTTCAGAGTATCTATTCCCAGGAACACGGTTGCTTCGGACAGCGGCAGGTAAGTTTTTTCTCTTTTTGACTTTCAAACTTCTCCTATTTCGTGAAACGGTAAGTATACGCGATAACTTTAACTAATCACTCTAACCGACAATCAAAAAAACTATGACCTTAAGTTTTCAATTTTGCCTTAAGTCTGGTCGGTCGAGTATGATCGGGTACAGCGTTGCCAGTGCGCTGAAATAAAGTAGCGCAAGTGAGCCGATAGTCCAGGAGCTGCTGGGAAATCGCATGCAATTAAGTTGTGCATTTGCTCTAATCGACCAGTATGATATACCCTAAATACCCTGCCAAAACATGCCAAATTTGGTTCCATTTGCTTGATTAGTTCTCGAGTTATGCAGAAATTTGTGTTTCATTTGGATGAGAGCCTCCCTCCCCCCTCTTCCAGAGGAGGGAGAGGTTTTGAACAATTATAAGAACCTTCCTCGGCCTTCAATACTCCTGAATACAAAATTTTACGATTTTCAGAGTTAAGGCGGAACAGACTGATAGACATATTTTCAGGGATGATAGAGTATGATATTTGTAGAAAAATATTGTTTTACGCATATGTTCAGATCTCAAAATTCACAGATTTATAGAACTTTTAATGTGTTGGTACATTTTAGTCTTAAATTGACGGTCACTCAAAAATTATGTTACTTACACTCAAAATAAAATTCATAATCAGTGGAAAATATCCACTAGAAATTCACTTAACTATCTACTTGTGTTTCCAGTAGTAACTAAGTGAAATATTTTTTCAGTGTAGGTAAATTCTTTACCTTCATCAAAAAGTTAAGAACATTTCCTACATATCAGTTTCATTTAAACTTTGAGTTACTATTATTTAGTGGCGTCTAGTGGGTTTTTTAAGCGTTAGTTTTTTCATATTTTTTGCATAAAATACGTAATAAACATCAGTGATTGATTGAACAAAAAAGTGGCTTCAAAAGTGTTCTGCAACTCTCTTTTTGACATAAACTTTCTATCTTGTTTGGTATTTTTTGCAAAACTGTTTTGAATACGACATGTTGTGCCTCCAATTAGCAGATAACAATCGCAGCAGTTAACTATCACAATAAGCAGATAAAATCACGAATTCACCCCCACTATGATAATGTCTGTGCGCAGGATGCACAGCACACTTGATTACTGCGCTGCTTGATAGGCCGTCCGGGGAGAAGAATGTTATAACTTAAATGTTTTGAAAACAGTGCTTGCGGAACTGCTTCCGAAAAACAGCAGAATTTTTTTCCAGAACAGTTAGCAGATATTCATCCCTGCTTCAGACAAGACAATTGTTCGGCATCGGCAGCCCAAAAAATATGGCTGTTTTCCGGAAGCCGTGAGTTATTGTTTTTAAAACATTTAAGTTATGACATCATGATTGTGGTCTTCGATTAAGAAATTTAGCTTTTATTCGTGAGCAATAGTCGATTTAAATGTTTTTTTACTAAAGCAGATTCTCCCATTTCGCTAATTTCTTCGGATTTAAGATATGTCATTCTTCTGCTTGGACGCCCCATCAAGCCAATAACGTCTATATAAGGTCTGAGGCAACGCACTGCTTGTTTGTATTGGAAGCAAAAAATAACGTAAACATTGCTGAGCCGACGAGTGATGACGTAACACTATTGAACTTTCTATTGGCGGGCATAGGTTCAGATAAAAAAAATCGATTCAAACGTTCATTATAAATGCTGAATTGTGGAAATAATCATGATACAAATGCCATTTATTGAGCAGAAGCATTTCCTCCCGATAACATGAATCATTTAAGGTGTATTTCACTGAGGTAATTGAATTTTTGCCACACAAACTTTCAAACGCTGAGACTTGACAATCGAGTAGCAATTAGCCAATTAGCCTTCATCGGTAGACTGGAATCTGGAAAAATTAAGTTTTAGAGAGCATACAATAAACAATCATGGAGCGAACGAATCAAAATAAATAGTATGATGTAGCACATTGCGATCTTTTGAGTAGCGTGCGCAAGGAGTGCAGTGGTATTAGTGTCATGAGCGAATTTTGCTCATTTCACTAATATTGTCGTGGCTACTGGGCCAGACCTTATATAGACGTCATTGCCATCAATCAGTGCGGTGATCAAGTGTGCTGCGCGTCCTGCACACAGAATTTACCACGGCGGGGTTGAATTCGTGATTTTATTGTCTGCCATTTGATGGCACAATATGTCGCATTCATAACAGTATTGCAAAATAAAACTAAACAAGTTATAAAGTTTGTGTGGAAAAGAGAAGGTAGAACACGGTCATGCTGAACACTGAAGCCATGTTTTTGTTTGATCAACCACTGATGTTTATTAAGTATTGTATGGAAAAAAAACATTAAAAAATCCTTGAATAAAGAGATTCAAATATTTCTATCCTTAAAACAACACTAAATGTTAATAACTCAAAGTTTAAATGAAACTGTGATGTAGGAAATTTTCAAAGCATAGAATGAAGGCAGAGAATTGAGAAAAGTAACATAATTTTAGTGCTACAGTCAGTCTAAGACTAACATGTACCAAAACATTAAAAGTTCAATTACTCTGTAAACTTTGACTATATGCGTAAAACATTTTTTTCCTAAATATATCATCCTCTATCGCCCCTGAAAATATTTGCACTGAGGAATCGAACTCCCTGGATTAATCAGATTTATAATTTAATCTGCCAAAAATTGTTGTTAAAAAAAAGTTACGTTATATCAATGTAAATGTTACGTTATATCGAGTTACGTTATACCGAGGTTTCGTTTTATTAAGGAACGACTGTATCATAATACACATGTTTGGTTTATATTGACCCGTCGTTTCTTATGATTTTAACTTCATAATGCACTTTTGTGGTCCTCTTCTTTCTGGACTATGCTATTCAACAGTAGTATAGTGTACGCTAACTCAACTTATATGATTTCATATCTTGTTAAGATCATCAATAGCTTTCTGTTGGACAGATCATTCCAGATCTTCCAGAACAGTTCCCATTCTGATACGTAAAATGTTGATGCTGGTGTTCTCCAGAATAGCGTCTTAGGCCCTTTTCTTTTCAATATGTTCTCGTCAGATGTTCCTCCTCTGCCGGGTGGTGATGTTTGTCGATGATTGCGGACGTCACTTCCATCATCTACAAGGGTTAATTGATTCGTGCTCTGACTAAAAAACTCTAGGTGGGCCCCAATTTTCTGTCCGAATATTTCAATAACTGGAAGATCTGTATCAATGCTGCTAAAACCCAGATGATTTTGTTTCCGCATTCAAAGTCACCCCAACTCATTCCGTCAGGAGATTTCAAAGCCGACCTCTGTAACACACCGATCAATTGATCCGGGGAAGAACTTGGTGTCACCCTAGATAGCAAGATGTTGTTCCGATCGTATGTTCACAAAACCTCAACTACATGTAGTACTCAGTTAAGATCTCTGTATCCGCTGATCATTTTTGGGGAGTTGCGCCAATTGTTACATCAACAACTTAAGGTAGCTCAGAACAACATGCTCCGGATGATTCTGAACTGTCCTCCAAGATCTAGGAATTCTGCGATCCATTACCTGGCTGGTCTCTACACCTTTGGCGATAGAAAAGGTATAATCCAAGAATGGTTCAGAGGATCCCTCCCGAGGTCACTCCATCCGATCATCAGACAGCTTGTAAACTAGACTTAAGTTATGGTAATTGAGTACGTTATCAAATTTTCAAATTCAAAACACTCCCAAAAGATAAAACTATATCACATGCCAAAAAAAAACACCATCGCTCAATCAAAACTTAAAGATAATTATCAAGGATGAAGAGCCCTTCTGGTTAATCATTTAAAATGTCAAAACAAAATGTAAATTAAAACAAACGGAATAAAGACACATTTTAGTAGCAGTAAATGGTGTTCCGATCAAAATTCTATTAATAAGTCAAATTCTTTTTCTTTTTAAAGTTCAGTTTATACTGAACACAGGATCAATTTAAGGCTAAGCTTCCTTTTAACCGAATGTGAATTGCCGGGTCTTTTGTTTAACATCTGCCATATGATTTTGTACAGTCTCCTTGTCCTTTTTATTCGCCGCAGAACACCACTTTACCTTGCACTGTTTCTCGCTCACACCATCTTTTCTTAAGGTTCCGCTTGACGATGGCCCAATATTGTTCGATTGGGTGGAGCTCTGGCGTGTTGGGAGGGTTCTTGTTCATGGGCACCACTTGAACGTTGTTGGCAGCATACTACTCCATGGCTTTTATTCCGTAATGGCAAGATGCCAAATCCGGTCAAAATAGAACGGAAGAATTGTGTCGCTTCAGGAAAGGCGGTAGACTCTTTTGTAGGCACTCGCTCAGATAAATTTCCTGGTTGACGGTTCTGCTCGCAATGTAAACGATGCTCTTCAAGCCACAGGTACAGATGGCATGCCACACGCTTGTACAACGCAATAAAACTTCGTCAGCATCGTCGTGTACAACTTTCACGATTGTGCTTTAGCCGACATGTTTTGTTTATCGTCGCGATTTGGAATCACCCCCTTCTTGAAAGTCGACAGTTCAGCTCGTTTTTAGCTCTATCCACGGTTGAAGGCACCACTCCCAGAATTTATTATCGTTGGACTGCACGTGGAATGTGATCCAAGATCCCCACAGTCGTAAAGACGGTAGAAGGGCTTTTACCGCTGATGAATGTAACTTCCTTTCCAACCTGATCTTGGAAAGCACGCTTCAAGCTCAAACTCGTTACAGGAACGTCAGTTCAAGGAAAACTTCCTTCTCTACCGTAAACAGTCCAACGCGTTTCATGTTTTTGTGGACGTACTTCGAAGTATACACGGTTCTCGAACCTGAACTTAAGAAACTCATTAAGGCCAAGAATCACGGTTACTGGCGACAATTCTTGAACAAGCAATCGCGTGATGAATGAACACTCTTTGAAATACGGCGCAAAGATTGCGTAACCGAACTATGAACAACGAGAGCGATGATTACTCGGATCCTCAAGTTCACGCGAAAAGTTCGTCCAGATTCTGTGCCGGCGTAGATCATTCCTCGCGAAACCACGAATCCGATAGATGAGAACAGCCAACCTTTTTCAATGGTAGAACTCTCTCTCGCACTCCTTTCGTGTGGCAATACGGCTCCAGGGGCTGATAGGATCAAGTTCAACTTGCTTAAGAACCTTCCAGGCATCGCTAAGAGGCGCATGTTGCGCTTGTTTAATCAGTTTCTGGAACTCAACATTGTACCGGATGATTGGAGACGGGTGAGAGTTATTGCCATTCCAAAACCTGGTAAGCCCGCGTCCGACCACAACTCCTATCGACCCATCGCGATGTTATCTTGTATTCGAAAGTTGTTGGAGAAAATGATCCTCTTCCGTCTGGACAAATGGGTTGAGACGAATAACCTGCTTTCAGATACTCAATAGGGTTTCCGTAGGGGTAAGGGAACGAACGACTGTCTCGCGTTGCTTTCCACAGGTATTCAGTTAGCTTTTGCTAAAAAAGAGCAAATGGCTTCTGTATTCTTGGATATAAAGGGGGCTTTTGATTCAGTATCTGTTGAAGTTCTTTCAGATAAACTCCACGCTTGTGGCTTTTCACCATTAATGAATAATTTTTTGTACAATTTGCTGTCAGAGAAACATATGAGCTTCTCTCATGGAACCTCTACAGCTTCCCGATTTAGCTACATGGGTCTCCCCCAGGGATCATGTTTAAGCCCTCTTTTGTATAATGTTTATGTCAAAGACATTGACGGTTGTCTAGGTGACAACTGTACGTTGAGACAACTTGCAGATGACGGCGTAGTGTCTGTCACGGGACCCAATGGGGTCGATCTGCAAGGACCCTTACAGGATACCTTAGACAATTTGTCTACTTGGGCTCTAGAGCTAGGTATCGAATTCTCTACGGAGAAAACTGAGTTGGTAGTTTTTTCTAGGAAGCATAACCCAGCACAACCGAAGCTTCAAATTTGGGGTAAGCCGATAACTCATTCTATGTCCTTTAAATATCTTGGGGTCTGGTTCGATTCTAAGTGCACCTGGAGATCCCATATTGAGTATGTGAAGCGAAAGTGCCAGCCAAGGATCAACTTTCTCTGCACAATTACCGGAACTTGGTGGGGAGCGCATCCACAAGATCTTCTAACGTTGTACCGGACAACGATTTTATCGGTTATGGAATACGGTAGTTTTTGTTTTCAATCGGCGGCTCGGTCGCACATCATCAAACTGAAACGTATTCAGTATCGGTGTTTTCGTATCGCGTTAGGTTGCATGCACACAACTCATACGATGAATCTTTTAGTGCTGGCTGGCATTTTGACACTCTAGGATCAGTATTCAGAATTATATCTCCGGTTCCTAACCAGGTGTGAAGTTCTGAACCCCAAAGTAAACGAAAACTTTGAGAAGCTTCTTGAGTTGAATCCTCAAACCCGCTTCATGACCTTGTACCATTTGTACATAACACAGGATGTCAGCCCTTCGCCAAATATTCTCAATCGTGTTTGCTTCTCCGATTTCGACAATTCGGTTCATTTTGATTTATCCATGAAGCAGGAGCTTCATGGAATCCCAGAGCATCATCGTCCTATGATTGCTCCTGTGATATTTGCTGCAAAGTTTGGCCAAGTTGATTCCACAAAATCGTTCTTCACTGACGGATCATTGATAGAGGAGTCAGCAGGCTTTGGAATATTTAATGAAATTTATAGCGCCAATCGTAAACTTCATGCTCCTTGTTCCGTATTTGTCGCTGAATTAGTGACAATACACTTTACGCTAGAAATTGTTGCCTCATTAACACCGGATCAGTACTTCATTTTCACAGATAGTCTCAGTTCTATAGAGGCTATTTGCTCCTTGAGGCCGGTAAAGCACTCCTCGTATTTTCTCATGAAAACACAGGAGCTTCTAAGAACGTTATTTTATCATCACCTTTGTATGGGTCCTATCTAATTGTTCAATTCCAGGCAATGAGAAAGCGGACTCGCTTGCGAAGGTGGGCGCTATGAAAGGCGATATTTGTGATCGACAAATCGCCTTCATCGATTTTTTTTCCTATTTTTCGTCAACAGTCACTCGTCAGCTGGCAGTATAAATGGAGTAACGGAGATCTGGGGCGATGGTAACACTCTATCATCCCAAAAATGTCGAAGAAATCTTAGTTTAGGGGGATGGATGTGGGTCGAGACTTCATTCGTGTGATGTCTCAGCTCATGTCCAATGATTATTCTTTGAACGTTCATTTATACTGTGTTGGGCTGAGCGACAGTAATCTCTGTGAGTGTGGACAAGGCTTTCAGGACACAGATCACGTTGTTTGGTCATGTGCTGAGCATCGTGGAGTCAGATCGGAGCTTTATGATTCCCTTCGGGCTCGAGGTAGACAACCCAATGTACCAGTTCGAGATAATCTGACTGTACGTGATTTGGAGTATATAAAACTCATTTATGTGTTTTTAACTAACATTAGTCTAGATTGTAGTTAGTTTGACATGAATGTTTAGTATTAGTTTTTTTCTAATTTCTTTGTTTGTGTTAACTAGAAATTAGAAGAAAAATTAGTATCTTCCATTTAATTCCAATTACCTTTGCTTATCTTCGACAGATACGCGTATTTCGTTTTCAATGTGCAGACTTCTTCAGTGTCTCGTACTAATAACTCGACTTTGTTTGTGTTGTTTTTGTTGAAATCAAAAGTTATATGATTATGAGTTATTATTAGACTATTAAAAATTTCAAATCAATGTGTTAAGAAAACCTTAATTTAAATTCCCACCTATCTTCCCATTCGTTACATTGTTATTCCTATTAATCTCGAGAAGACCGAGAGTAATCGGTACTACCTCGCTTACTTTAATTTTAAGATAACTGATGTATATAATAATTTGGCTCTGTAATGTTGTTCGATTGGGCCTGTTCAAATAAATGAATTTGTTTAAAAAAAAATCGTACATTAGTAATAAACAATTAAGTGGTCATAGGAACTAAAAGAAAACTAGAAAACGGTTACATTCCGAAATATTGCATTCCTCTACTCAACATCAGATGTCCGAAGTACCCCAAATTACCCTATCCTTGTTTAAGGGGGGATATACAGTTAGGATGATCAAAAAAAATTTTTTTTGCATAAAAAGTTAGTAAAATCCCCGTGGAATACGCTCCTTTTTCGAAATTCGAACTCCAAGTGTTTCTTTTCATCTTTTTTCGAAAACGTCTTTTTCGCGCGCGGGAGGTTTTTTTCGATAATTAAAACTTTCAACGCGTTTTTCTCAAAACAGCATTTTCAGAGTTCATGGCGGTGATAACTCGAAAACTTAAAATTCGATTAAACTGAAACTTGCAGGATTTCTTTATTATATAATAGTATATTTCTTTATTATAGTATATGAATTAAACATTATTGTAATACAAGTTGATCCCGGTGCGAGCGTTGATACGCCTGCAACTAAATGAATGAACATTATATAGAACTGACGCTCTTTTTAGTGAGGTTTTTTTTTGAGTAATAAGGAGTTAAAACTTCTATCAGAACATTTTTCTTACCCAGACAATACACCGTTTGTGGCTTAGTTACCTGGATAATTCTCAGGATTGGTTGAAATTTGTGTTTGAATTCACCATAGAAAAATTTCTTGCATTCATAAAACCCCGCATACCATTTTTGATTCCATTTGCTTGATTAGTTCTCAAGCTATGCAGAAATTTGTGTTTCATTTGTATGCGAGCCGGAAGGGGGAAGCGGTCTCAAACAATCATAAGAACCTTCCCCAGCCCCAAAAATACCTGCATACATATTTTCACTCCGATCGGTCAGACAGACAGTCAGACAGAAATCCATTTTAATATAAATAAAAATCCTTTTTCCAATAACCCCCACAGGCCAAATTTGATTCCATTTGCTTTGTTAGTTCTCGAGTTATGCAGAAAATTGCGTTTCATTTCTATGGGACCCCCCCCCCCATTAAGAGGGCAGCGTGGTCTTAAACCACCATAGGAATATGTCTCTCCTTTAAAAAAATCCACATGCCAAATTTGATTCCATTTGCTTTATTAGTTCTCGAGTTATGCAGAAATTTGTGTTTCATTTATTTGAGAGCCCCCCCCCTTCTGAAGGCGGAAGAGTCTCAATGACCATAAAAACATTTCTCTCCTTCAAAAACCTCCATATGCCAAATTTGGTTCCATTTGCTGGATTAGTTCTCGAGTTATGCAGAAAATAGTTCTTCATTTGCATGGGAGCCCCCCTTTCTAGAAGCGGGAGGGGTGTCGAACTATAATAAGATCCTTTCCCGGACCCAAAAACCCCTGCATACAAATTTGCATAGCGGTAGGGATAGTTCTCATGTTTGGTTTAAATTTGTGTTTCGTATGTATGGTAGCCCCCCTTTTCAGAGTGAGGAGAGGTTTTAAATTACCACAAAAACATTTCTTGCCTTCAAAAACTCACTCATACCAATTTTAGTTCCATTTGCTTGATTAGTTCTCGAGTTATGCAGGAATTTGTTTTTCATTTGCATGGGATCCCACCCTTTCTAGAAGTGGGAGGGCTCTCGAACTATCAAAAGATGCTTTCCCGGACCCAAAAACCACTGAATACAAATTTGCAAAGCAGTAGGTATAGTTCTCACGTTTGGTTGAAATTTGTTTCATTTGTATGAGACCCCTCCCCCTTTTTAGAGGGAGGAGGGGCTTTAAACAACCATAAAAACATTTCATGCCTTAAAAAACTCGTCCATTCCAAATTTGGTTCCATTTGCTTGATTATTTCTCGAGTTATGCAGCAAAATGGGTTCCATTTGTTTGAGAGCACCCCCTCCCCCCTTCCTCCTCATATGACGGAAGAGTCTCAAATCACCATAGAAACATTTCCCTTCTTCAAAAACTTCCACATGCGAAATTCGGTTCCATTTCTCTTATTAGTTCTCGAGTTATGCAAGGATTTGCATTTCATTTGAATAGGTTCCCCCCCTTTCAGAAAGGGGAGGGGTCTCAAATCAACATAGAAACATTTTTTATCTTCAAAAACCACCACATACTAAATTTGGTTCCATTTGCTTGATTAGTTCTCGAGTCATGCAGAATAGTGTATTTCATTTGTATCGGAGCCCCCCCCCCCCTCCTTTTAGGATGGGAAGGGGTCTCAAGCCAACATAAAAACATTTTTTGTCTTAAAAAACCACCACATGCTAAATTTCGTTCCGTTTGTTTGATTAATTCCCAAGTTATGCAGAATATTGTGTTTTATTTTACGGAGCCCCTTTATGACGGGAGGGTTCTCAAGCTACCATAAAAACCTTTTTGCCTTCAAAAACTTCGCATACTAAATTTGGTTCTTTGTGATCAGTTCTCGAGTTATGCAGAAAATGATGCCCTCCTTTCCAGTAAAGGGAGGGGTCTCAAACTATCATAAGATTATTCTTCGGCCCCAAAAATCCCTGTATACAAAATTTCACGCTAATCGGTTCTTCCGCTCGCGAGTTAAATCGTGACAAAGGAAAACCCAACTCATTTTTATTATATAGAAGATTAAATATGGAAAAATGTGATAAAATGGTGGAAAAAATGTGGAGTTTTTAAAAAAAGTTTCGCCAAAAGTGCGATAATTGTTTTTTTCCAATTCATCTACTAACTGTGAGCGTAATTATTATTATTTTTTTGTAAGCAGGTTTCAGATCAAAACTGCGACCAGGAGAGCCGGCACAAGCTAAATACAACGGCTTTTTCAACGCACTCCACCGGCCGCCATTTTGTTGAAAAAATTTAAAAAAAAACTATTTTTGTATACCACATGGATACACTTATGATTGTAAAAAAGTTTCAATTGATTTGAGTAAAAACTTCCCCTTGAAATTTTTTTATCAAAATTGAGTTTTTTTTCTTGTTTTAACGGTATATCCCCCCTTAAACCAACTTCGATTGATTTGGAGTTTCGACTACATAAAACCAAGAAACATCACTCAAAACCCTATCCCTCCTTCCAAGCCCAATGGTGATGCTGGTGCCGTTCACACCAGTAAATCACAAATCCACCCACAAACAGATGTCCCAGCATTAGAAGGTCGAACCTAATTGAAATGTTCGAAAATCCGCCGAACCCATCAAAGTCTAATCAATAGTCACTTACACCGGTCCCACGATGTTCCCGGCGGGTTCTCGTGTTCCCTTTCCCAGTCCTAATGCGACGTTCCGTTCTTGCACACGGGAGTAGCAGCAGTTTCTCCAAATTCAGCACAGCCAGCGCCCACAGCTAGCGCCCCGGTTATCGCCATGTGGATTTATTTTTATGGGGTTATTAATTTTGAGGATTTCGTTCTGCATTTGTACCATTGCTGCTATTCCGAGTGCCTGCCTGCGGATGGCTTTCCGTCCATGTTCTCTCTGTGTGACCGTTTGTCGTCGTGTGCCAAAAACAAAACACACCACCAGCCGCCGGCGTCGAGCGGGAAAACTTTCGGAAGACTGGCCCTTTTCAGCACCATATTCGTGTGAGAGTAGGTAGGATCAACCGCCAACCGACGACGACCAACCGGCTGGCTACGAGGAGAAAATCCGTCCAACCGAACCGAAAGTGGATCAGCTGCAAAGCTCAGAAATGTGGTTTTTGTGGATCATGTGTTCTTAGCGGGGTGACTTTGGTTTGAAGAGCTTTGCCAAATGTGATTATTTGATCTATTCGGATAAAAAAAGGAACCCCGGTCGGTTGTCGGTGACCTCACACGCACTCACACACGGGAACGGTTCGAGTGTTACCAAAACAGGTGATTACAATGTGGTTCGGTTCGGTTCGCCGAGGTTAGTAGGTTCTTTGAATCCAACCAACGACGACGGAAACGTTATCGAAGTCGATTTGTGATGGGAAATTAATGGCCGGGAGAAAGAGAGGAAGACAGCTGAGCTCGATGGAAGCAACGTGACTGATAATGGTGATGGACGCGGGGAAGTGTTGATGGCACCGTAGACGGCTAATCCTCAGCTAAGCTCGAATTTGACATCGACAGGAGCCGATGTACAAATATAGCAGACAAATGGTTTCCGATAAGGCAGAACTAGAAAATTGATTCGATTGAACTTGACAGTTGAGGAGTCTTGAGAATGAAATTTTTCGGTTCTTTCATGTGGGCCGCTGCTGGCGCCGGTTGAAATCAATCACAGCACTTATTGTTTGACTTTACGGACTTTCATGCGCAAAGTATCGTCCGTTTATCATACATTCTGGCACACCCAACGGAAATGCGGAAATATGCAGCCACTGCTTATATGCATTGCATTGGCCAGAGAGAGATCATAAAGAGTAAAATATTACATGTGCTTTCGCTTTCCAAAGTGGATCATTTGTTTGGCTGTGTTTGTTTTATGGTGGAATTACTATCATAACTTTGCATGGAATGTACGGCTATGCAGTAAGCGCTCGGAATTGGCATCATAAATTGAAGCAAAACTATAGCCGCTCACGCAAAAGGGGTTGTATCGATGTTGTGCAGCTGCTGTGGAGTTTTATATCAAATTTAGTTTTACGAACATAAACATCAATGTTTTGGTTTTTTTTAAGAATGATTTCCACTTGTTTTACTTTTCAAATTAAAAGAAAATCGGTATTTGTTTGTCTTGTACCTATTGACTCAGCACGGCAAATCGAGTGTTGTTTTGTGAATCCATAATTAATTAACAGATTGTGGAAAATTTATGAGCTTGGAAAGATTGACCGCCCGAGGTTGCTACTCCGTTGTTGCCAGATCTGCTGTAATTTCACAAAAAACTAACAGACGATGTTTGACACCTGCATACATCCTCAATATGTAGAAACTGGAGATCCTAAATAACCGGCGCTGGTCCCACCTGAGTACAGGTCAAACTATCAAAGTGTAGGAATGTGTCGACGTGATACTCGCTTTGAAGGAAGCCAAGAAACCCTCTGTACTTCAACGAGAAATCACTGGGATGTTGGATGTTAAGGTTGGGTTAGCATAGGTAAAAGATACGTTGATTTCTTGTTTATCTTTGATATCAGGTGATTTTTCATTTAGTTTCTTCAATTCCAGTAATGATTGCTGCAAGGTGGAGCTACTTCATGGTTAACTGCTTCAAAAACGTCTTCACAGTGCACAGTGGGCAAGAACTGATGAAAACTAAGGATACAATCTGTAACTTTTGTCGCTTTTAAGCGCGGCTTGTAAACAAAACCATTTCCGTTTGGAATTTGTTTGGGAAATCGAATGGAACTGGTTTCACCGCACGGATAAGGTTGTGGAGTTAAAGAGCTTATTTTACCCCACCTCCCCTTTTATTCTTGAATAATATATAGACATCTCTGCAAGGAGAGGCTCAAGATCAACATAATAGTGCTAGTCCCATGAGAATTTTCCTGGAAAATTGAATAGAAGCTGCTTCAACTACCGCACGGCTCTGTGAACGAAGATGTGACTGATTTTAGCCCACTTCCTCTTATTTTATTGAATAACTTATAGATATCTTTGCTCGGAGCCGCTCAAGATCAACAAAATAGGGCTAGTCATATGTGAAATCGAATAGAGGTTGTTTTATACACCTCTATGAACCGCTGTTCGAGGCTCTGTAGGTCCTCTGGTGGTGGCTGGGTTCGATTCCCGGTCTGGTCTAGGAATTTTTCGTTAAGGAAAATTTCTCGACTCCCTGGGCATAGCGTGTGCTGTGCTTGTACTTGCCACACAATCATACTAATGCAAAAATGGTACCTGACATCGAAAGCGCTCAATTAAAAACTGTGGAAGTGCATCTAGAACACTAAGTTGAGAGCAAACAATAAGCTAATTGTGAGAGCAATAAACTTGAAATGCTAAGAAGAAAAGAAGAACGGCTCTGTGAACAAAAATTTAGCTGATTTTACCCCACTTCCTCTTATATTCTTGGGATAAATAATTCAACTTGGGGTGAAATCAGTCATATCCTTGTTCACAGAGCCCTGCAGTGGTTGAAACATCCTCTATTCGATTCTGTAAGAAATTTTACACATCCTCAACCATATCCGTGCGGTTATTGAAACCAGTTCCATTCGATTCCCCAGACAGTTTCCTAGCAGAAATGGCCTTGTTTACAAGCCGCGCTTAAAAGCGACAAAAGTTACAGATTTTTTTTCCTTAGTTTTCATCAGTTCTTGCCCACTGCACTGTGGTCCAGATCACAATTTTACGAGGAAACATGCTCCCAGCGCCTAAACTTGAAACTTTACAGCAAAGTAATGTTCTACAACATGGTTTGTATTACTAAGGCCCATTTTTTTTATGTTGGTTAAAATTAGGGTGGGTCCCATTTTCACGGAAATACATAAACTAACTTTTTTATTTGTAGAAATAGACGTTTACATTCTTGGGCAATATTGTAGCGCAAAAAATTTCATGGAATTTTTATTTATAAATTTTTTTTTTTTGAAGCTCTAAAATTGACCGATTTAGAGCAACTTTTCCCTCGTCAACTTAGGGTGTACAATAAAAAAAAAACTGGTTTTTTGCCCTAACATTTTTATTTCAATTTACATTGTAAAATTATGTTCCGACGAGTTGTAGAACTTCCAATGGCGCGTTCTTGATGTATTCAAATGTAATTTTCTCAAGATACAGAAATAACATATCTCTAGTTTTCACATATGTTGAACTATGTAAATTGCCTTTTTGAATGACGTCTTTGATTATTTTTGTGATTGCCCCAATCATAAAAATCAACATTTGAAAAGGGCGTATTTTTTTTTTTTTGAAAAGCTTCAATAACTATTGATTGATTGAAGCGAGCGGCAAAATTTGTACACTAAAGTACGCGTTTTTAGAAGTTCTAAAACTCGGAACATAACCTAGTGGTGGGAATTGAAATAAAAAAGTTAGGGCAAAAATAAACAATTTTTTATGGTACACCCTAAGTTGATCAGGGAAAATTGCTCTAAATCGGTCAATTTTTCAGCTACAAAAAAATTTATATATGACAATTCCAAGAATTTTTTTTGCGCTACAACTTTGCTTGAGAGTGTAAACGTCTATTTCTGGAAATAAAAAAGTTAGTTTATGTATTTCCGTGAAAACGTAGACCATCCTAATTTTAATTAACTTAAAAAAATGGGCCTTAGTAATACAAACCATGTTGTAGAACATCACTTTGCTGTAAAGTTTCAAGTTCAGGCGCTGGAAGCATGTTTCCTCGTAAATTCATGATCTGTACCATAGTGCACTGGTCGACAAAATCCGAAAAAAGTCTTAAGACCTAGAGCTCCATGCCAGTTTCCGTTAGCTTGGGTCCCAAAGCCACCGAAAACAGGAAAGTACAGCAAACCCCCCGACATGCGCGGATTCCCTTGATGGTGGTCTCATATAATATATGGGGATTGACCTTTGTTGTTTCATCAGAAAATATCTCGTGAACCTTCGTATATACGAAGTAATTTCCTTTAGCAAAGTTGTTCAGTAGATCAAGGCCTTCAAGATGGTAAACATAAAAGTTCAGAATTACCTCACAACGGGGCGCTAGTGTATATGATAACTTACTTTATAACCTGAATCTCGGGATCCTTGAAATATAGCAAGTTGGCATCCTCGACAAATATGTATGGTTGAGTGAGCCCGAGCAGGAGGGAATAGCTGACTAATAAAATAAGCATACCACGTTGAGTTATCATCCTGTAATTTGGTGTTAATTAGCTATTTAGAATTTCCTTGCAATAATTAAGTAGTTATTGCAAGGAAATTCTAAATAGCTAATTAATACCAAATCAGAGAGGTATATTACCTCTTGTAGGTATTACTCAGGAGTTTTGATACTTTAAAGTAACAATTGTTCAAATATTGAAAAGCATAAAAATACCATTCATCACATTTGTTTGAATTTATTTCAGCTATGTTGCTTTAGTTTTTCTCAGCAATAATATGGACAAAGTTATACAGTGACTTTGCATTTCTTTTCCTATTTAGTTTAGTCAGCCTGCGTTATCACTTTACATCTTGTAATAAACTTAAAAGTTTCATTTTCATGTTTGATTACCATGTTTATGCATTGTTCAACTGAGTTGTCAATTTTTACTATTCTGAATACATCCCTTTCATAATATTTGCATAAATTATCAAATAAAAATTCAACGACGAGCTCTTTTTCTACGAAGTATGGGTTATTTTGTTTACCACTTATGTTCTCAATACTATAAAATATCCCATTTTTCATACCCAAGAATCATCGTTTTTATAATTTTGGAATGTTAATGTCGTACAGAGATTGAGTCCGTTGAAATGAATTTTGTCAAGAATGCTGAATTCTGCATCAACAATTCCATTTCATCAAAAGTATGACTAAATTGATCTTAAGTTGAGCAATGCATTAAAAGATTTTCTTTTCGCAGCAAGTCTATTACAGCGAAAAGAGATATTTGAAGATGACTATGGAGTGGCAGCTGAACTGTCTAACAAGACAGTTCAACACATTAACCGTGTGCTGTCGAGCAACCCGTCTATGAAATGCACCTTCTAAAACCGTCTACTACTCACATCAGTAGACTGTGGCGTGGCCAATGGAAATGGCATTATATTTTTAACAAGGCAAAAGTTGATTTTTCAATCGGTTTTTGAGTTTTTTGTACCGAAGTGCATTTTAATTTCAACCCAAACGTGTTTTTTTTTTTTTCAAATTTGTTTTACAATATTGAAATTAGTTAATATACAAAAAAAAAAGAGTTTTGAGGGAAAAAAATCACACCTTAATCAGACTTATCACTCATATTGTTTTTCCGGACCGGTATTTTAATACAACGGAAAAAACAATTTTTGTGTTAACAATGCGGTTTGATTGAAAATAAGAATTTGGGTGCAAAATATCAATCGGGTTATAACTTTTTTTTTTAAATACTTACACGTGTTACTCGCTTGGTATTGAATACTTCTAAAATAGCAGGTTTTGTTATTCAAGCTATGACAAATACAAATCATTGTTGAGGTATTTTAATACCTAATGCCATTATTAACTTGGTATTCGTAGAATATAGTTGAAGTATTATTTTTGGTATTTTACCTCTTAATCTGAGCTCATCGATACTTACTGAGGTGTCAAAGTATTAAGTATTGAATACCTGATTTAGGGATCATTGAGCCATTTTCTCCTGCTCGGGAAGCCTTCCAGATGGTGTTATCATTAGTTCAGAACTCGACCGCTACGTGGCACTAGTGAACATGTGAACTTTGTGTATTACCTGTATTTTGATATCGTATCTAGATCGGGTATAAATTTACTGCTTTCAGGAAAGTTAGTTGTACAATTATGAGCTGCCAGACGCTCGACTCAACAGTTCAGAATTATCTCACTCTATGACGCTAGTGTGCTTGTAAACTCACTGTATATTCTGGATCTTGAGATTATTGAATATGGCTAGATGGCATCTGAAAAAAAATATTCGAGGGGTCAGAGCTTTTTGAATGGTGAACACATTAGATCAGAGCTCGTGCGCAACGGTAAATCGTTAGTATTTTCCTTGAATTAGTTTAATTAATTAATTAAATCAGCGAACAATTTTTTTCTAGAATTCAAAAGCAGTGTTTTAGTTCAAAATCATTGCCACACTGAAAATTAATTTTCATTTATGTTACAAAATCGAAGGTAGGACTAACAAACCTATTCGTTGTTTTCTGCAACGAAACTGATTTGTAGTTTTTAAGAAGCTACCTTCGTATTTAATGCCACGCGTGCAACTGTCAAAAGCACTAAGCATTAATTAGCATAGCATAGCATGTTCCGACAATACATAATCCTGGGTTGGCTGTTGTAGAGACGATGGAAGCGCCAGAAGAGCTGCCTTGGGTGTGACAGGTTCTTCATCCATCGATTTCGTCGTATAACACCTGGCCAGCTTCTTATGATCAGCAAGGGATGGGAGGGAAGTGTTGATTAGATGTCTACTTAAGAAGATGCTGAGAACTCATGCTACCTTCAAAGACATCTGGAGTTGAAAGTTGGATGGGATTGTGCGGGAGGCTGTCCTAGGCGAGAAAGCGAGTGTATATTTGGATGTATATAGGTCGTTGGGAGTGACGAAGCTAAGAAAGTTAATGCACTCCTTTGTTGTCCGCTTTTTTGAGCTGGAACACAGGCACTTCCTACTTGTAGCCAGGTTCTTCTTTCGGTTGGGATATGAGCACTAACCCCTGTCCTAGCCTTTTATGGCTTATGGTTATAGCGCCATTACTCGCTTTCTGAAAAGAGAAGAAGAACGCACTAACACAAAGTCAAACGCTCACAAACACACCCACATACCGTTCAAATTTCGACTTTATACTTGATAGCATAGCATAGCATAGCATTAGACATTTGCACATAGCTCGGGGAAAGCACCGAGATGAGCCTATCAACTTTCACTCGACATTTCGCCAAAAATGTTGATTGTCGTAGACCCACTTCTCTATGCTTATCACGTTTATACAACCGTTCAAAAAATTGACAATTTTCATTGACTAAAGTGCTGGAAACAACCCTCATAGTCGTCAAGAGATACAAAATTAGCGAGTTTCAATATTTTTAGTATGGTTGTACATGTTCAATATAGTTTACCATTGATTAAAATTGATTAAAATTGAATGACAGGAATTATTACTAACCAATATCGAGCCGCTCTTGGAAAATTACGTTTATCCTCTCATTCATTCATAAGTTCTTACATATATACACGCATACACACTTCCATATATACATACAGCGAGCAAAATTGCCCAGATAGTAGCTCGATTTTTGTACGGCACCCGCCAGCGAGATCAACGAACGGTAGCTCTCCTCCAGCTGTTGAACCTCGGCAACACTTTTCACGGTGTCCCGAATTTATATCAAATAACATCCTAACCAGGAGTTCGCTGAAGAACTTCGCTAAAGTTCTCTGCAGAACATCCATGAAGTTCCCTAAGGAACTTCCATGAACTTTTTTGCAGAACATCCCTGAAGTTCACTGTGAAACTTCCTGGGAATTCGTTGTAGAATTTCCCTGAGGTTCTCTGTAGAACTTCTCTAATATTCTCTGAAGAACTTCCCTGAAGTTCTCTGCAGATCTTCCCTGAAGTTCACTGCAGAAGTTGCATAAAGTTCTCTAAAGAACTTCCCTGAAGTTCTCTGCAAAACTTACTTGAAGTTCTCTGCAAAACTTCCCTGAAGTTCTCTGCAAAACTTCCCTGAAGTTCTCTTCAGAAATTCCCTGAAGTTCTCTGTAGAACATCCATGGCTCACTCATGTTTTCTGAGTAATTTCTTTGAAGTTTTCTGCCAAACTTACCTGAAGATCTTGCAGAACTTCCCTGAAGCTCTCTGTAGAAGTTGCCAAATAGTTCTCTAAAGAACTTCCACATGAGGTTCTCTAAAGAACTTCCATGAAGTTCTCTGCGAAACTTCCCTGAAGTTATCTTCAGAATTTCACTGATTTTCATTGTGAAACTTTCCTGAACTTCTCCGCAGAACTTTCCTGAAATTCTCCGCAGAGCTACCATGGAGTTCTCTGCAGAGCTTCCATAAAGTTCTCTGCGGAACTTACCTGAAGTTCTCTGAAGAACTTCACTGAAGTTCTTTGAAGAACTTGCCTGAAGTTCTTTGTAGAACTTCCCTGAAGTTCTCTGCGAAGCTTCCCTGATGTTCTCAGCAGAATTTACATTAAGTTCTCTGAAAAACTTTCCTGAAGTTCTTTGAAGGATTTCCCTGACGTTCTTTGAAAAACTGTTCTGAAGGTCTCAAATCGTTATCGTCGACAATTCACCAATTTAAGGGGACCTTCTCCTGGTTGAACACGAAAAAACCTCTTTTTTTGAATTTTTCTCACGCCGAGACCAAATGAGATAGACGGTTAATTTATTTTTTATTTTTTATTATATACAAAAAATTATTGAAAAAAAATTTTTTTTGACCAAAATAATGTGACATGCATCCGCTAGAGGGCGCTGGATAAAAACGGCTTTTCTAGCTGTTGCCAAGATATCTCTTGAAGGAAGTTTTTGAAATCAAAAAATCAAACGGGGAATTGTTAGTAACATGATTTTTTATAAGATGGACTAAAATGAAGAAGATCCGATCAAAAAAAAAAAATAAGCGGACTTTGAAGAACATAGTGTTATTTTTGGCCTTTTTTTGAATATTTAAGCCCCTGTAGAAATGCAACCGGACCACCTAGGTCAAAGATTTTAGTTCATCTTATAAAAAATCATGTTACTAACAATTCCCCGTTTGATTTTTTGATTTCAGAAACTTCCTTCAAGAGATATCTTGGCAACAGCTAGAAAAGCCGTTTTTTTCCAGCGCCCTCTAGCGGATGCGTGTCACATTATTTTGGTCAAAAAAAAAAAAATTTCAATAATTTTTTGTATTGATGATGATGATGATGATGATGAGATACTACCATCTATTGTAGCAAGGTAACTTTCCATAGCAGTGGAATAATCTGAAAAACGATTTGATCAGGATTCTACTGTTGTTTGTGATCTTCAAGCTCCTGTATGAAGGGCCAAAAACGTTTGGGCGGGCCCGTAAGCAGAGACACTTACGCGAAACCCGCGAATAAAGGGAAGAGAATCTCCTTCCAAAAGCAAGTTCACACATACAACATTAGAGTCGAGCCCTCGATTGACAGAATAAACCCAATAGATGGGGTCGAAGAGCCCGCCCTCGTTCCACGAAATGTTAACAATAGGGAGGAGGCAGTCCCATGCTCCCTATCCAAATCGTTTCACTTGGGTGCCCTGATGGTCCCTCCTTTTCCCGTTATATATTATGTCGATATGATGATATTCAGTATACTTTTGTAATGGTGTAATGTTGATTGCTTACCTTGTGTTAGAAAATTTGTCTGAGAGTAAAATTGGTTAGGGTTTATACCGTTCTTTATTGCTCTATGTTGTCTCGATGTTACTGCATTTGAAGAGTTGACTTTTAGGATGACGATATGATATTGCTCGTGTTCATAGAATAGGGAAGAGAATAGAAAGGAAAAGGGATTAGTGATTGGTAACACGCTATGCGCATGTGAGATTTTCATGGTGATATTCTCACAACGGCCGTTCAGAATGGTTCGACGGATGCATATGAGAGATCATTCCCGATAAGTTTCCACTCGTTTACTCAATTCCATCATGTTTGGTTATAGCATACAAGAAACGTTTTACAACGTGCTTCATTTGGGAATAACAGGGTAATGATCCCCCATCGCATCTTCAAGTGATCATTACAAGCTGTCCATTTGGTTCAGGCACTTTTGAACGTTGATGGGGCAGCCGATTCACACATGAAATCTGCCGCGACCGACTCGACAGAACGCGCCCATACCCCTTTCTGAACCGAAGGGCAGGGATTTTCAATAATTTTTTATATTTAATAAAAAATAAAAAAAAATTAACCGTCTATCTTATTTGGTCTCGGCGTGAGAAAAATTCAAAAAAAGAGGTTTTTTCGTGTTCAACCAGGAGAAGGTCCCCTTAATCGAGCCATTAACATCCTCAGACGGAACAAGTCTGTTTCTAAATCATCTACCTTGGCACTTCTCGACATAGAGAAGGCCTTTGATGACGTGTGGCATGATGGCCCGGTGTACAAGCTAAAACAATACAATCTTCCCATCTTCTTAGGGAAAATAATTAAAAATTATTTGTCCGACAGGACATTCCTTGTTTCGCTGCAACGTGCAGTTTCTACACCGGTGTTCCGCAGGGAAGTATACTAGGTCCACTTCTGTTCAACCTATTCACCTCGGACATACCCCCGCTCCCTGAAAATGGATCTCTGTCGTTGTTCGCCGATGATACCGCTGTCGTCCACAATGGTAGGGTAACAAAAGCGCTTACCGCGAAACTGCAACGAAGCCTGAATGTACTGTTAGAATACTTCACTGAATGGAAGATCTGTATCAACGCGGCAAAGACCCAGAAGGATTGTAAAATTAGCCTAACCAACACAACGGTGGAATGGACCAAATCAGCTGCCTATCTTGGCGTTACAATGGACAGCAAGCTTATTTTCAGGGAGCAGGTTGACAAAACTGTCACAAAGTGTAACGTTCTGTTGAAGCTACTGTGCCTATTGATCAACAGAAGTTCTACATTATCCATGAAAAACAAGCTTGCTGTCTACAAACAAATCATACTTGCTGTCATCGAGTACGGCATGCCAGCCTGGGAGAGTTGCGCTAAAACACATCACCTGAAATATTTGCCGAATAGAGGAGTTCTATTTCTGTAGAGACATAAATGCATTCTTTAGCATCACAAGGAAGCCGTCCAAATGAAGACTGTACATCAACAACAATTTTCGGTGAGATCTAACTGATTACTGATTACTGATTTAAACGATACTGCTAAATACGTGTCATCCTCGAACAATATGATTTGATGCTGGAAAAATGATAAATTGAAAAGAACGGTTTGGCGTAAGCGCCATTTGGTCGCATGAATGACGTATCTCCACATATATGTTGACTCATAGCTATGCATAGCTGACCATACACATCACGAGTTGCTGTAAGCGAAGTTGAATGCACCAGGGAAAGCACATTAGAGATTACATACATACTTGCCATCTATCGATCTCTGGACAACACCTGGCCGGTTCCGTGATGGAAATTGATGGATTTTTTTTCCTTGGCGCCTGGTATTCCGATATACAATCAAAACCACAGGTAGTAAAATTGCATAAGGAACTAGCAAGTGGGAGTTAAAATTGGCGTGATCATTGATTGTACAAGGTCCGAAAGCTCACAGCTCTCCGAGTAATTAAAAGGTCACCATAACACCAACTCGGCCTTCCTTAGAGCCTTCAAAAGCTGTGCGTGTATGCGCATAGGATTACAAAGCAAGATCATTCTGAAGGCTCGCAGTGAACAAATGAGGAAGTGCTAGGCTATTTTCAGGCACGAGAGGGTATTCTGGTAATATATAGCATCGGCCACGTCCTTTCGGTAAATGGTTTTCCACCACACTATATCCTACAAAAAAGGTAAATTTTCAATCCCCTCCCTAATATAATTCAATAGATTAGCTACAGGTACAGCCATAAATTGAACTGCGAGCTGATTCCCTTTTCTTCAAAGCATTGAATAAGACCAACAAAAACGACTTAAGTATTCAACATACTATATATCTCAGTTTATGTTCGTATCGAGTTACTCCACAGTATTAACCACTAATACTCTCTTACTCTTCACATGCCTCATTACTGTTTTCAGGCAAATTAATCCAGTATTCGCGTTTCTCTTCCAGCATCAAAGGCAAAAGCTTTTTGATGATAGAAGACTTCCTAGATTTTCCCATCGCACTGGCTTCTTTCTGGTATTGAAACTGCTCGGTCAAATTGAAAGACAGTTTTTCAACATCTTTCATCTGTTACTTTGTCAGTAGTCGCAATGTTTTCATATCTTCGTTATAGTTGTACGAGTACTGAATATCATATAATCCTGTGGAGAAGGTGGCATGTTTGATATTTGCCTTCTTCGGTTTGTCCTTGGTTAGAACAGAATGCTTGAATTTGAAAAACATGAAATGCTTCGTTGATTCTTCGTCGATTCTTAAATAACTTCTTTGAATGAACACGTTGGGCTTGACAACGTTCGCAATCTTCATGCCCCAGTTGGGTTAATTTTATATTCAGGTCTCTCAACATCTTACAGTAGAAACTGTAACTGTAACATTCTTGCTTTTTTCTAACTGACGCTCTTTGAAAGAGTCGAACATATCGGCAAAATCAAATAGGAGCTTTGCTGGTTGAAACTTTTCGTTGGTATTCGTAAAGCCAATCGGTGAGAGCCTAATGTACGACATATTATTCAAAACCTAGCAGCCTGGTTTTTACGCCAAACTATGAGAATAAACGTTTAGTAATATGCCTGTTTATTCGCATAAGTTGGCGTATGCATTTTAAAAATGATAAAAATATGAAACTATTCTAATTATCTTGCTGGTCCACTTTTATTAGTAAAACTTCATCAAATGGACACAACATTTGTCCATAATTGTTGGTATACATTGCATTTCAGCTTAATCCCAGAAGAACGCGTTTTCTCAACAATCAAACCGAAGGTGGTTACGTCAACTATGGATCCCAGGGCAGTATCGCTCTATCTCTATCTATTTACCTCGTGGACAACTATCTTTGCCGGTGTGATTACGCAGTCTGGCAATGCACGGATAATTACACCGCCAGAACACGTATTCTGAATACCCAAGAGGCCAAAAGAAGACATTCTTATGTTTCTATAAAGGATATGTTGGGATTTCGCGATCTGTGTTATATGCAATCGATTTGCGTGTTCCTTCAAATGTCCAGCATAAAAGTTTAATTTACTTGTGTGTTTTTTTTCTATTTATTATATTGTGTTTGTTTTGCTCCAAAATCTTGAGGAGTCTCGTCGTCGCTCAATGGTAACCACAACCAAACGAACACGAGGGAGGCCTTACCAAATTACACAAAGTGCTGGCGACAACTATGTGATGAGACTACAGAATCCAATTAGCATGTTCCTCAGTCCAACCTATCCCCCCAAAATATCACCAATTTTAACCTCGGCTAAACCCCAAGTAAACGACCCAAGTCCTACTAACCTTAATATTAAGTCACTCATTATATTAAACAACAATGAAGTATTGGATTCGTAGAACTAACGCAATTGAGCCTCCCAAATAAATGAACTAGTAAAAAAAACGTCTATGCCAATAAGTTGCAAACCACCGATGCCCTCAAAGCCAGCATTACTCAAGGCGATTTGCCCGAGGCAGCTATTTGAACGATGTCATATTTCATACATAATAGTATTGATAGGTATTTCAAACAAAAAATAAATCTTTTCAATATCCCACACACAGTTAGATTCTTTCAACTTTTAATCATTTCCATAGCCACTCGTTGTCACAAAGTGCGGCACGATGACAACTGGTCGTGTAGTAAACAAGGCGTAAACAAACTGATAGAACTGATAGATAGCCTACTTATATTTATTGACGGTGGACCCACACCTACTTATATTTATTGACGGTGGACCCACCACCCACCACCGGTGGACCCACCACCAGGTGGCAGTATAATCACATGAAAAATCGGTGGAAATAGTTTCCTTCTACAATTCCAGCGTTTCAGAACCGGTGCCACAGCTTTGGTAAAAAAAAGCCGATCGATGCCCGCTTTTTCATACCCCCTGTCCTGTCCAGCAAAGTCCCTGCTATGTAACGACTTCGAAGTTGCATAGTTGAAGCTCATCGTAGATAATTCTATCGCAATCCAAGGAGCAAAGTGACTTGCAGTTCCATGTTTCAAGTTTCCAAGTTCGTAGTTCTTATTTCGTCGCGTTGGTTCGTCCTTAGGTTTCTGTGCGTTAATTTTCGGATAATAGGCCCTAATGAATGCGTATGATACTTCTAAAGCTATACTATGGATTGAATAAACCTAGTATGTGCCTACAGTAAATTTTATTTCGAACTGCATCGGTAACGGTATAATGTTTCCTAGCCTGTTAACTATAACTTTAAATATATTTATATTTTTTCACAAAATGTCAAATTCCAACTTGCTAAGAAATTACCTTTTCAATGCTGTTTGCTGGAAGCATGCTCGAAAATTTCTGAAATGGTTTTTTTGTTTGGTTTTGATTGAAATTAAGGGTAGAAATAGTGATTAAAATTCAGTAAAATCAATTCTCATGGTATCACGATCGATATTCGGAAATAAAACCCTTTCCTCTCATCAATTCCCACCTCAGGTCGCAGCAAAAGCAAGTTCTTCCATCTCCTGTAGAATGTTGATGGTTTCTGCAACGGAAATCCTTCCATTTCAATTCATACCGGAAAGCATCGAATAAATAGCCTCATCCACCTTCAGTCCCCCTCCCATCCATCCCCTCGCACTGCTGGGTTGTTCCGATGATAACAACATCACCGCGTGGCTGTTTCTTCCTTCTCTAATCCTGGCACAATTTTCCGTTCAACTTGCTTTTCGATTTCTGATCAAAATTCATATGCTGATGTGTGCTTCCTTGCTGCCAGACGCAGAGAGCTCTGCATATTCCTTCTGGGAAGTAAGCCTTTTGCCTCGATCTCGAATGGAAGGTAATCCTCCTTTTTCTTGGTTGGCTTCAGCCCAATTTATACGTACATATGTGTGTAAGTTTACGTAGGAAAGCACTGTTTGGACCACACATCCCCCTGGTCGCTGGTTGGGGATTGAAACAACCCGAAATCAGGTCTGCCAAGTCTCTCTCACATATTGCTGCTGTGCTCTAAAGATTATGCTACATTTGGGGAAAATTAGTGAGTGGAAAATTTTCCATCTCAACAGCAGCAGTGTCTGATGGAAATAAATAAGAAACCCAAGAAGAAGCCAACGACGACGACGACGACGACGACGCCGACGTTGATGATTGTGGTTTCCTTCATCTTGGCTTTGCCAGTGAATGTTATGAAATTTGGAATTCAGATTGTTCTGAGCCATTTGGCCTTGGAAGGGGATTAGAGACAATGAAGACTAGGCAAAATTTCACCCAGCCGAGCATTCGGAACCTCGTGGATAAATATGTCCGAATATGAAACGATACGATTTATTCAAATTCATCCAGGTGCTATTCGAACAATCTCTATTCCGCTGTACGTCATCACTCACTGCCCCAGTGCACAGCAAGTCATCCCTCGTGATTAACATATCGCCAAGCGAAATTTCGCTAATTATTCATCGAAATGAGAGCGATTAGTCTTTTCCACCGCGCGAACCTCCTCGTCTTCGAGCTAATCTTTGGAGAGATCGAGACGAGCTGGTCCATTTGCAATTTGCACGCTGCACAGCGATCAAAAGCCGCATCATTAGCGCTCACATGGATCCCGTTTGCGATGCACCAATCATCAATATTAGCTCCCCATCATCGTCTGCAGTGGAGGGCAATAACTAGATGGCACGTAACAAGCCTTCTCGGACTGGCAGCAGGAGAGATGGATTGAAGAATTAGACGGTGAAATTTGATACATCGGTTCTCCAGGATGGGTGCCCCCAAAAGAGCGAGCCATTTCTGTCGGAAGGGAGGCAAGATTTATTGGCTCGAAGGGAAATCATTTGCTATTTATGGGGCGGTGGCGTGATGTCCTCGTCGCGTGGTGCGTAATAAGGATAGTAATGGCTGTTGAGGACCTCAGTAGGGATGCTTTATTAGCGAGGTCGTTGGAACAAGAGTTAGGAAGACATGCTGGTACGAAATGAACAGCGATAGTGATTTACTGCTAGTAAAAATCAGGGGAATCGAGTTTACTCTGAAGAAAAAAAATATACACAGAAAAAAATAATGAATTTTAACTTGTTTAATATCAAGCCAAAGGAAGCGTAATCAACGAAATTGTTTGCAATCTTTCATGCCACAGACTAGATTCAGGCGTTATCTGGCTTAAATTGACAAGAAATGTTATTTTAATTTTTGCCAAATCTAGCGTCCCGTTTATGTGCATTTGATAACGCAAAAAATTACATGTTTTTTAAACTGTGTATTTTATGAACAACAAATTCAATTATGACTGAAACTCTGATCTTGGTACGGATGTGAATGTCAGATGAGGTAAAATTATAACTCAAAAACGTTCTTCAGAAATCACATCTGTAATTGTATTATATTAACTAAAAAATAACAAAATCTGTTTAGTGGTTTTTACAACTAAAAATGGAGTTCTGGAAGTAAATATTGAAAAATCATTGAAAAGCGCATCATGTTTCTAGTATTCAAAAAGCTGCAATACTAAATTTGATTTTTGTTTATTTTTGGTTTTATTTGCAATCTTTCATCCATTTGGTTTAAATTTACATTAAATGTCTTATGAATTTATGCCAAATCTAGCATTTTACATATGTGCTGAGATAACGCAGGAAATTATATCATTCAGACAAACTGTGAGCAAATGTACAATTAAGGCAGTCAATATCTCAGCAATTGTTTATTTTTGTTTGATAAACTTAATGAATTTTAATTTTAAAATTTTAATATATTTGATCAAATTCAACATTCGCATCGCAGTAAGCCATGCATTGAAAGTGAAGTGTTTTCTTTTTGCTGGGTTTTCGCAAAAAAAAATCAAACAATAATTCGTTATTCACCTTAAAAAAACAGTGAAATCATAGTATTTACTTTATTCGGTAGTATTTCCTCGTTTTTAAATTTACTTTTTACTTTTTCGCGAGTGAATTGATTATTATTAGCAGTTTTGAATGAGATTGCATAGGGTTTTGATAATTGGCAGAGAGTGGCGTAAAAAAAACCAATACAATGTAGAAAACGGCCATTTGCTGGTCAGAGGCAACGAACAAAACCAACGGGCGTGAAAGGCAGGCATTTTTCCATGTGATTTTCATTGTATTGCATTTGTGTACGATTGTTTGAAGTACTAAATGTATTCGTCCTATTCCACTCGAAAAGTATGATGTGAAAATATTTGCCGAATAGCGGAGTGCTACTCATACAGAGACATGAGTGTATCCTTTAGAATCACATGAAGACTGTACATCAACAACAATTTCCGGTGAGATCTATCTGATTATATCTAAATTTGAACACTTCTGCTATAAACGTGCCATCCTCAAAACAATATGCTTTGATGATGGAAGTGTATTCATAATACTATTATCAATTTGATGTTTGTACTGTGTTTATGTGGGTCTTGTTGTAAGTGAAAGTGACCTCGGTATTGACGTGAGTACGGAGGGGTAAACAACGAAATTGTTTGCAATATTGCATGCACCATATAACAATGTTTGGAATCTTTCATACAACTTACTAGATTCAGGCGTTATCTGACTAAAACCATAATGAAATTTCCCATGATATTCTGCCAAATCTAGCAATCTTTTTATATGCATTAGATAACGCAGAAAATTCATTCGCGTGAGTGCCTCTGCTTACGGGTTCACCCCGCCGTTTTTGGCCCTTCATACAACGATATTGTAGAAGTTCAGATGACCGGGAGTAAGCTCACATTGTAAATCTGACGTATTATTAGTGGAGCTGCATCCAAGCCAAGGGCATGAAGGGATGGCTGGCTACCATGACATACATACATACATTAGATAACGCAGAAAATTCAATATTTCTTGTTGTCTGTGCATCATATCAATTAGGATTTTTGAAGTTATTTCCATTAACTTTCCGAAGTTTCGGTGCGCGGATATTTTCAAAAGTTAGGATGGGTCGAAATAAGCTGCGCTGAAAATATGATGTGTTAATTTTTTCTGTTGCGTTTTTTTCTCTCTCCAAAATACATGTTTTTGTATTGATTTTAAATTAATTGAAAGTCTGTGTAACAGTGAACAGTGTAGATTATTCGATTTTGAACGCATGTTAACGTTAGGTTCGGTTGGTTGGTATCATACACTCCAAAAAATATCAAAAATCAAAATCATTTAAAAAACATTTAACTTTTTTCCAGAATGTTTTTAACATGAATTTCATTTCAACATCTAATAGATTGTTTGCATTGTGATTATCACTTAACTTGTATATGCAACAAATCTAAAAGTTTTATGTTTGAAGGGTCCAAATCATAGACTATATCATATAAATTATATTTTCAGACAATCTTCTCTTTTCAGAGAGCGAGTAATGGCGCAATAACCATAAGCCACAGGGAGCTAGGACTGTAGTTAATGCTAAAGTTCCCACCGTTTGAAGAGAAATAGAGCATCGCTTAACCTTCTTAGACTAGAGGCTCCCAACGACGATTTTCGAATAAATTTTTGTTCTGTACACCATACAGGGCATTCTGTTCAACTATTCTCTCCGACTATTCTTTTTCTTTTTCCTTTGATATTACCAACAGTTGCATGGAGGTGGCCAGATGAGCGATCGAGGAGTGTCTTCATGGAGATTGATGCGTAAAGAAACGTATTAGTAACTGGTTTCGTTTCTTGGTGGCATGCAATATCCTAAATGAATTATTCCTCATCGTAGAAATATGCGGACTATTAACTCAGTCGAGTTATTAGTACGAGACTCTGAAGAAGTCTGCACAATGTAGACGAAATTCGCGTATCTGTCAAGATAAGCAAAGGCGGTTGGAATTAAATAGAAAATACTAATTTTTCTTCTCATTTCAAGTAACAGGTATTCCACTAAACAGCTCAAACCCTCAAGGATAAAAATCGGTTGCCTTCTACCGAAACTTTTTCATTGCCACCGTGATGTCAGCGTTGTTTCTGATCCACACTGCCTGGTCTATCCTAGACCACTGCAAGAACTGGTGGAGCCTTTGGTTGAAGGAGGCCTCACTATATGAAAAGCTCAAATTCGGCAGAGAATCGATTCAACTCTTTGGTGGTCTTGAAAAAGACCGTTTTGTTTTGGTGCGGTTCGGAGAAAGAAGGCTGGCACAAAAGGTAACTTTACAAAACTTTGTTTATTTATCTTCTCGAGCATAAGTATGGACTGTAAGTGAATAAATGAGCTTAGGTGGTCTATATTTATAGCAGAAATCTTCTTCTTCCGGAAGCACATCGGTCGTGATTCAATTAGGCGCCAACCAATCAACGCGTTCGTTGCATCTGTGCGGTTGAATACGCTTTGCTAGCGTTGATGGAAAAATGACGAACGCAATCGGTTTGCTGCTGATCGGTTGATTGAAGGCACTTCGGGTTTTGCACCACACACAAACACACTTGCACATATCGTGGAATACGGAAAGTCGAAGAAGGGAAACGAGCAAAAAAAGAGTCCGTTTTCAAACAAAAGGTATCGTGTTGGTGGGCCATTTTGCTACAAGAGACGTGGAAGAGAAAACGTTGTCGGGATAGGGTTTGCGCATTAATTGCATCATGATTCTATTTTCGCACTGGTAGTTGCGAGCACTAACAATCTTTCTTGGAAAGGGTCTCACCAAACTTTTCGATTGCATTTTTAACACTTGTGTGGTTCACTTTTACCCGTTTTGCCATTTGGTTGTACGCTACACCTTATCCAAGTACCAAGTGAGCAGAATTTTCTTTCACGTGTCCAGATCAATTCGACTCATCTTTGAAACGATCAACCAATTGCACAACTGTTATTGACATGTAAACAAACATGACACCGCGAAACACACTGAAAAAAAATAAAGCCATTTTAGAGCGATTACTGTTTGAATGTTAACTGCTTTTCGATACACTCTTTAGTAGGGAACGAGAAAATTCAGATAAAGGGTGTCCATGATGAAATTGCCACATTATAAAATTGCTCTACCTTTTTAACCGTTGGGTAGAATTTAATGAAAATTTGGGTGGATTAAGTTCATAGTGCATTATCTACATCCTGCAAGCCTGCAAGTTAAGTAAAGTCCTGTGATCAAAACTCGCGGAAATGGAGTCGAAAGAACAGCTCGTGCGTGATAAAATCTTGCGCATTCATCACGAGAACCAGGATCTCTCGCATCGTTCCATCGCTAAAACGTTGGGAATCGCGAATTCCACGGTGTCGCGAGTGATTAAGCGGTGCGAGGAACGGTTGACCACCGATCGGAAGCCCAGAAGTGAAGGAAAAAGTATTCCGTACAACACCAAAAATCACAACCGCGTAGTTGGGGCCTTCAACCGAAATCCGAACGCCTCCGTTCGGGATGTGGCTAAGAAGCTGCACCTAAGCCGAAGTTTTGTCCAGAAGGCCAAAACTAAGGCTGGGCTTCGAACGTTCAAGGTACAAAAGGCCCCTAATCGCGACGAGAAGCAGAACAAGTCCGCCAAAACCCGTGCCAGGAAGTTGTACCTCAACATGCTGACGAAAGTTGAATGCTGCATCATGGACGACGAAACATATGTGAAGGCCGACTTCAAACAGATCCCCGGCAACCTGTTTTTCACGGCCAGGATAAGTTCAGCGTTCCGGAGCATGTCCGCACTCAGAAGATGTCCAAATTTGCGAAGAAATTCCTGGTTTGGCAAGCCATCTGCACGTGCGGGAAGCGGATTTCACCTTTAGTGACCCAGGACACGATGAACGGACAGGTGTTCATAAAAGAGTGCCTCCAGAAGCGGCTGCTTCCTCTCCTGAAGGCCCACAACGTCCCAACAATCTTCTGGCCGGATTTGGCCTCATGCCACTACTCCAAGGACGTGCTGAAGTGGTATGCGGACAATAAGGTGCCGAAAATGTTCAACCCTCCCAACACTCCGGAGCTCCGCCCCATCGAGAAGTACTGGGCGATTATGAAGCAGCACCTTCTTAAACGACCTAAGGTAGTGAAGACAGTCGAGGAACTGAAGAAAGTATGGGTTTACATGCAAAAAACGGTTGATTCACAGGTTGTGCAGAATCTTATGGCCGGGGTTAAGGCCAAGGTGCGGGCATTTGCGTATGGACTGTAAATAAAATACGAATAAAATGGTAAAATGAAATTTAATAGTTATTTCTCAATCCCTGAAAATTTGATGGCAATCGGATGAAAACTCGAATTTTGCGAATCAATTTTGTGTGTGGCAATTTCATCGTGGACACCCTTTAGCTTGATAACTGGCCTTGGTATTAAGTAGCTCAGATTAAGATGTAAAATACCTGCCCGAGCACGAGAAAATAACAAATGAATACCTAATCTTGATCTTGATAACTGGCCTTGGTACTAAACAGCTCAGATTAATAGTTAAAATACCTAAGTAAATGCCTAAGAATTGCAATCAAAATAACTCTCGAATAACAAAACTTGTTTTTTTGGATACCTTAAAATACCATAGAGGTACTATTTTGGTATTGTTTTACCTCAATTTTGTATTCGCAAACCATTGTGGGAACGATTTTATGGTATTTTCCTCAGGTATTTTACCTCTTAATCTGAGCTCCTAAATACCATGGTCAGTTATCAAGTTATTCGGTCCTGCTCGGGTAAGGATAATACCATAAAATTGTTCCCACAAATAGTACCTCTCAGGTATTCTCAGGTATCCGAAATAACAAGTTTTGGTATTCGAGAGATATTTTGCTAGCAATTCTTAGGTATTTTGCTTAGGTATTTTACCTCTTAGTCTGAGCCCTTTAATACTAAGGCCTGTTATCAAGATCAAAGTTAAGTATTCAAATGTTGTTGTCTCCTGCTCAGGAATCGTCTTAACTCAATTTGGCAGAACATTTTGGGGAAAATTTTATTTAGGTATTTTACCTCTTATTCAGCGCTCTCAAACACCAAGAATAGTTATCAAGTTTTTCGTTCTTGCTCGGGTTTACTTATCGTTGAACAGACTTCAGCAGGTTTACAATCCCCGTCGCTTCTCAACTTGCTTGGCAGACTGCCATTAGCTAAATAACAAGTTCTGTAATTTGATTGATATTTTGCTTGCAATTCTAAGGTATTTTACTTCTTTTTTCATTCAGTAGAGCCAAAACACAACGGCATCCATGCCGTCTCGAATGAACTAAAACGTCTACAGCAGACGTACAGTTTAAAGAGACGTTAATAGAAAGAATCAAAGAATCACAACGGCATCAATTTATTTGGATTAGGAATGCAACGAGAAGGCAATTCACTAGTACCGGGAGCAACATGAGGTAATTATCAGCATCCGAGGCGAGCATTACTTTTTTACCAACTTTCTGTCCGCCGCCAACATCACACTAAGCAAACATGGCTACTTTTCGGCTCACAAATATACCTTAGAATATACTCAATAAAATTGTGTTAATGTTTAGTAAAAGCTGAAATTCCACTCAATCATTGGTATGTTCAATTAGCGTGTAGCGTTTTGAAACGGTATTTTTCTTGTTCCAAATTGCTGCAAGAATAGATCAAAACATATACCAGATTTTAACTGATGCAAAATAAATCCAGTATAAAACATAATTTTCAACACCGGTGCAGCGATGTATCCGACGTTTGGTCTAAAAAAATAAATCCAATCCACGATTTGGATCGCCGTTGAAGATGCCTTAAAGTATCTGCCAACGGATGAACAAAAGGACTGGCAACACCGCAGATCCGAAAGTTCAGAGATATGTTAGGAGTAGTGATCCTCATAGTAATAGATATGCGGAAGCAGCCATTTTTGAGCCAATTGTGTAGCGAGAGCTGTCAAATCTGAGCCAATCGTGCAAATTTTCCACTGCGGCAAGTCTTATCAGCCTCTGTGAATAAAATAAACACCGTTGCCAAATCGTTGAATCGAATTTCCGCTTATATCTTGCTATGAGGATCACTAGGTAGGAGTAGCTAATTATGGCAGAATGTTGGATGTGTAATACAGACAGTTCGACTACTTGATTACAACAGTGTTACATATTCTAGGTTAGTCAAAAGTTTAATTAGCTTTAAAGTGGAAATGAAGATACTTTTTGGAGGTGGAAATCACCTTTATTGCTCGGTATAGTCTCCCATAAGATTAGTGTCCCATAACGGACTTTCTGGAAGGCCTGCGAAATACTCCTCTACGACGGCTATAAGTTCTTCGTTTGATAAAAAATGCTTTTCACGAATGAATTTTTTGAAGGGTGAGAACAGCCAGAAGTCAGAGAGAGCTAAATCTGGTGAATGGGGTGGATGTTGTGACAATTTGTTCCCCAATTCACTGGTTTTTTTTATCTGTGTGTGCAGGTGCATTCTCTTGATGAAAAATGATTTTTTTTTCTGCAAACCGGGTCTTTTATCACAATTTTTTCATACAACTGGTTCATTAGTCACAATAATAATCAGAGTTGATTGTCTTACCAGTTTGAAGATAATCTATCAATAATAAAATTCCTTTTTGCATAAAAAAAAACATCTTTGCATGGATCTCAGTAGCCGATAAATCTTCCAAAGCAAAGAATTTAATCACCGCACGATATTCGGTTTTTTTCATTGTTAAAAAATACACTGACGCGTCAACTTCAAATGGCTTGTCAAAACAGAATTAATTGGTAGATCGAACTAAAATTTTGAGTACGTTCTTAAGAAAAATGAAATATTAAAATAGCGTAGAAATTTTGGTTTTTCTACTGCTCCATATATGTTGCTTTCAAAACGTTTTGACTAACCTAGTATTTGGTGCACCTTTGAATAGACACCGTGTGCTACCATGTAAAAAGAGATGTCAAATCCAGATTATTATTAGTTCTTTTGCACTCGATAGTTAAGCTCGTGTTGTTGTGTTTGCTCTGCTTAGTTTTAAGCCTTGAGGACTTAGATCATTTGTGTAACGTTTTCAAAAAAATGATGGAGAAATTTTTTATGCCTTTTTGAGATCAATTTCGAAAGGAAATCACTCAGAGAGATCTTCCCTGTTCCTCAATCTGAAATTAGAAAAGAAGTAAATAATTGAATAAATACACTTCGACCTGCAAGCAGTGCATCTACCGTTGGTCATCTGATACCATGAACAAAAAGATCCGCCTGATTGATGGAGGGTTTAAAATCACTGATATATAAAGATAACTAGTCTAGAACTCATTCATTTAACTGTTTTTGTTCAAATGCCATAGATGTGGCCGAAACTAGTGTTGTGAAATGCGTTTTATCATTTGAATTTAAATCACGTTTCTATTTTCCTAGTGCGTAGTTTTGAACCCAATTTTCATTTTTTTGCCCATTTTAATCATAACCAAAAGCATGAATATGCATTCAAAACAACAAACATTCTCCATTCCCCCCATCGAACTCATCCGAAAAAGTTCGGGGAAAGCGAAGCAAAACAGCACTCTTTTCCAATTTCTAAATACCTACCTACTTCCTCCGCACCTAGATTTCGAATCAGGTTTTGAATTCATTATTTACGGCCTGGGTGTCGGTTTTGGCAAACACAAACGAAGACCCAGCGGCAATGGAAAACAGATCGGAAACTTTTCACCACCCAGCAACCCGTGCTGCGTGAGTGTTTAGAATTCCAAATCACGCAGGCCGCAAAATATGGAAATTTCCTGGTGTCGGTCCTTCTACGTCTCGATGCCCGACGACGAGGACGACGACTATATGGAGATGGTTGGAAATGTTTTATTCATATCCACCGGGCTTGGAGTCGTCATTTTGTTTTTCAACTTTTGCTGTGCTATCTACGGTTGTGGCGGGTGGAAACTTTTGCATCCTTTTTGGAATAATTTTTAATCCCTCTGTTGAATTGGTACGTCGAGATGGGGGGAGGGGGGCGTTGAATTAGAGATGTTTCATTGGTTAATTGTCTATTCGTTATATCACAAAACAAAGGGCATCATTCGGAAAACTTTTAAATTTGTTTGAATTTTATAGCGAAACTAATTTCAAACTGACTTCATCTTCTTCTATTCTGACGGTCATTGATTGATATAGAATCAGATTCACATTCACTTCATCGAACACATCGCCTTTGCCAGATCATTCATGCCGTCAAAGATGAATGAGCTCCGTTTTGCACGCGCGATGGACGATGAACGTTTGAGATCTCCTTTGTTTCCCAACCACTTCCCATTCGCGCCCACTTCCCGTCTCACGTCCAAAACGGCCACAAAGTTGCCGCGCGAGGATAGATTGCTTCCATTTTGGCATTCAGATTAGATGCCATCACTCCATTCAAACGGAGCGAAAGCTGTGGATAGGTAGGTACTCATTCGTCTGAATGTGGATCATCAGAGTTCGGTCCAAGTGGGTGGAGGTGGAGGAACTTCTCTTCTCCGGAGGCAGGAGATGGCGAAGGATAATGATAAGCGTTTGGCTGGCTATATGGTACCATATCAAGCAGAATAAACTGAATCGTTAACGAAGCGGAAAATGATGAATAATGAAATTGTGCCGACATACGCGAGTGCCTGGCCTGTCCGCTCTTCGCCTCTCAGATTCCCTGCGCTGCGAGGCTACTCAGCTCACTTGCCAACGGTCGTTTTTCCACCGAGGAAGTTCTTCAGCAGGAGGGTTATTTCTTGCGGAAAACGATTGCATGAAGGGGATGTCCATAAATGTGGTACTTGGATAATTTTAAAACACTGCTGAGTTTGGACTATTCTCACCAATCATACAGATGCGTCTGTAATGTTGCAATTCAATCCAAAGTGTTTGGGTGTTTGCTTAGGAAAAAATAAATAAATAAAATTAAAGTTTTCTTGAGTCATTCTGCTTCAATTCATACACAAAAAGTGGAACTAGAGCAATGGCGTCTCTAGCAAAGTTAATGAATATGGAAATTTTAGTATTTTGACGACATGAGTTTTGTGATCAAACCCCCTAAAAGTGAGATGTTTATAATCTACTATTTATAATCTTGAGATAGAGAGTTGATGTCTTGTGCAAAATTGTAGGAAAAGTCAATACAAATAACTTTGTCGAAGACATAAAAATCGTATGTCTTACTCAATTCGAGATGAAGGGCATTATATGAGAGCTAACCTCAAAAAACACATTTTGCACCAAAACATGTTTTTATTTATTCTAATGACACTATTATCGCAGACAGATGTTCTAGCTCGAACAAAACAATTAAAATTTCGCTCATCACCATGAGGCACCATGAGTGTACAGTAATTTTTGCTAGAATGAGAGATATCAAGAGAAAGTATTCAAAGTTCCATCAGTGTACGGTAGGTTGGAAATAGAATAGAAGTATTGAAAATTGAGCGCAAGGGGAAGTACTCGAACTAAGGACGTTACCTTTTGCCTAACATCCCACTGCGGAGTAGGTCAAGGCACGGACAAATCCGTCACCTCAACAGGCAAAAGGTAACGTGATGGATCACGATCATTTATTACTGATACCTTGTGATAGTTTCTAGCGGTAGTTTGCACACACTCAGTTTTGATGTGTACATTGAAGAGGAACCCTCTCCTTTCTGAGTTTATTTTGATGCACAACGTCTGATATTACTCAAGTTTTTAACGTCCTTGGTTCGAGTATTACTTTATCCATGCCTTTTCGCTCAATTTTCAAAACTGTTCTGTTTCCAACCTGCCGTACGCTGACGTAACTTTCAACGCGCTTTCAGCTCATGTCTTTCGTTCGACAACCGCTACCCGATCCTCCGCCCGGTTGCCTCATGGTGGAGCGGAGCATCTTCTTCTGCATCATCGATACGTTCGCCACCCACGAACACTAAAACGTAACAATTAGAGTGATTAAAATAATAGTCCAAATAAAATGTCAACGTGTGGCTTCATCAAATTTACGCCCGTCTGATCTGACAACCTGTTCTTTTCTTCTACGAATGAAAAGCAAATCTGTTGGCGCACATCTGTGAAGCGTGTTGCTGCTTAATACACATCGAGGAAGCTAACGTGTTTTTACACCGGTTAAATGGGATGAAGTCGAACTTCTGTCTGCAGTATAATGATCAACAAAGTTATTTGTAATTTCGAAATACACAATTTGCTAGAACATACTATAGCTAAATTATTTCAGTGGGATATGTTATTGAACTTTTTACCGTTTATTTTTGTCGTATTTTCAACTTCTATACCATATTTAGGCGCCGATAGAAGCGAATAAAGTTAGCTGCATCTTAAAGTTCATCAAAAGAGCTTTTAGTTGGTAACAAGTTTTTCAGTCCACAACCGTTTGTTGAAGAGTTATGCTTAAAACAAATATCGATGGTTTTAGCACAGAGAACAGACGTTCATCTTCGATCTGCTACTTGTGTAAAACTGTAAACCGACATTTCAAATGCATGTCGTTATGCTCCTGGTAGGCGGCGCTGCAGTTGTGCGATGACTGTCAAGTCATGTGTTAACGAGCAAAAAAAGCACTAGTGCGCAACACTGAAAAAATTTGTTTTGTTTTTCTCACGCGGTTGCTTTTTTATACCTGCTGCCCATATTCACTTTTACACACGTTTTTCAAGAAAAGGTATATGGATATCAATGTCTGTTCTCTGTGGTTTTAGTATGATTCAGGATTCAAACAGTATAAAAAATTACGTTGTCATGACAATCCCACTATCGAACTTATTATTTTCAGTTTGCCTTTGCATTATGATTTTGTCAATATGTTGTTATTTATTTCATGTTCCCTTGCGCTGAACTGGCCGGCTTGAAGGCGTGCCCGCAGAGTGACTCGGTAGGATTCCAGGACCCGAGCTAAGAGTCGGTTCCATTGTGGATTGCATATCACATCAATTATTTTTTCCACTATGGCAGCAGCACGTCGATATTGTAGATATACTATTCTTTTTGATTTTCTTGTCATCAAGGAACTCCCAAGTGATCTGTAAATTATTTTATATGTATTTTGTTTTCGGTGGTTATGATAATTTTATCTGAGTTGGTAGTGCATGAGCGGGCCCGTCTACAATTGCAGCGAGGATCACAATCTGTAGATATGTGAACACAATTAAAATTGGTATTATCATTTTATGCTACTCACATCCTAAGCTGTAGAAGGAGATGTTCGCTCATCACCATGAGGCACGAGTGAACAACAATGTTTTGCCTGTTGAAGTGGCGGACATAGTCCGTGCTTCGACCTACCCCGCAGTGGGATGTTAGGCAAAAATATCCCAAAACGACAAGTGGTCCTCTAACGAGGTGGCGCATAAGCCATTTGTTTACGACACCAAGTTTACGGAAACGCCCTAGTAGACCAGTTTTAGTTAGCCGGCTTGGGGCCGGGGAGCTCAGTAAAAATAACAAATTATACCCTACTCCACTGTCATTCGACGCAGATCTTCTACGGCTCCATTCCTTTGTAGCCAGTTTACTTTTTTTATTTTTTTTTTAAATCACATTGCATTGGATCCTTGATTATGTGGTCTCCGCTGGAATCCACCGATTAAAAAAGCACATGACGAATCTGCGATCTTTCGATTGAAAAAAATCATCATGCGATGTGAGATAACTGTTTTCAATGAAAGCTCATTTTTCATCCTACAATTGTGCTAGAAATTATAGTGCTAACGTATTGATTTTCTACTATCAATAACACATGTTGTGAACTCAATTGAGGATAAAACTTCTCTACTCCAAGACGTTACAGGTGATCATCCAATGGTTTCGTTTCGTCATCCCTGGCGCATCCCTCTCGCTGGGGAAGTTTTCGTTCTGCCAAACAGTTTTCCTCCACGTGCGCTCGCATCCAGCCATCGCTTTCGGCTCATGCCACGTCAGTCGGCGAAACGAAGCGGCAATTTGAGAAGCGGAAAATGCGATCCACGTGGCTCACCAACCGCCCCCCTCTCCCGAACCACCGGCAATGCTGGAACTTTGCCGCTTGCCCTGCACCGTCCCACCCCACGAGCACCGAACTAAAACAACGAACGGAACAAAACGCGCACGCCTTCCTTTCTCCAACGGCCAACGGAGCAGGGCAAGACAAAACTCCAATGAGATATGCATCATTTAGCATTCCCCATCAGAATATTTAACAAGTTAAGCACTTGTAAATCTTTGTAATAACAAATATTATTACGCCAACTGGAGCCTTGAAGAAAGATGGAACGAGCGGAACGAACTCCGTTCGATGATTTCTGGCTGGATGGTGATTTCGACGACTCTTTGTTAACGGATTCCACTCGCGTTAATATTGGAGAAAAATCAGTCCTTCGAGAAAAACAAGCCAGCCAGCCCATTCGATCACGTCCAAAAACGGAAGCTGCTGGTACCTCGAGAGAAGAATCGAAAAAACATGTTGTGTCATGTGCGGATTAGGCTCATAGTTTTCCATCCAAAAATAAACCGACTCCCAAAACCAGTCGACTTGCCCACGACGACTCATTGAAGACCAATTGTTTTGTGTATTAATAACCATAAATGATCCTCTCAATTTTTCACATGGCCCTCCAGCGAAGAAGAGTATTTTATTCCCATTTCTGACAGTTGACTTCCCGCGCGGGCCAGCCTTCTCCGCCAAGCCCAAGTCAGAGTTCACCATCCATCCATCCTCCGGCAAGAAAAGAGAGAAGAGAAAACTGATCACGTTCCTCCGACTTCGGCAGCAGCAGCAGCATATGTGAGTGGCACTCATGCATGAATGAATCTGTATTCTTTCGCTTTGATTGCCTAATGCCACTTTCTTCAATGTTTTGATCACCGCTTAAGTCCACGTGATTGAGAGTGGACATACACAGTCAGTATTTTCTTTCTATTTTTCTCTTTCTCTCTCTCATTGACACGGTCTATGTATGCTGCAATGTTTGCTGGCTGCCGTCAAATGCCCGAAACAGTCAGATTTGGTTTCGATGTTGGTTTTGCCTCTTTTTCTTTCGTTCTTAATATTTTCCTGTCGTGTCTGGATAAAAATGATGATTAATGAACTTGTCGGTAGGTGAAACGTGATTTTCGATTCGTGTTATGATAACATGTTATCAATTTTAGGACTGAACGCAATCAAGCAAAATATGAAAAGGTAAAACTTAAGAACAGGACTGTCCTGACTGACTGAAATTTTTTGAATCTAACTTATTTATTTGCAGAGATCAAGATAAACATTCTTTGAAATGTTGTAGGTTAGCCAATTATTTGCAATTTTGGTCTGGAAATGTTTGCTTCTTAAATGACTAAATTCAAGGATTAGAGCAATTATAAGAATTTTTAGTAGTTAAGTGAGGTTGTACCCTAGGTTGTACCTCTGAAAATTTAAAAATTTAAATTGATTTTTTTGGCGTAGGAATATGTTTTATATGCTGAGGTATAATTTAAAAAAAATCGCATTACGACCGTCATGAGAAGTGGTTAGGTTTTTAGCCTTAATATCTCAATTGTTTCTCAAAACAATTTCAAAATTTTTGCACCAATCGATTGGAAATATTGCTAATGTTGGTTTCAGGTAACATATTAATGAAAAGTTCATAAAAGTTATGCCTTGTCTAAGAAACTATATAAACCTCTGCAGGCCTTTGAGATCATGTAAAGGGTGTCCACGATGAAATTGCCACAAACAAAATTGATTCGCAAAATTCGAGTTTTCATCCGATTGCCATCAAATTTTCAGGGATTGAGAAATAACTATTAAACTTCATTTTACCATTTCACTCGTATTTTATTTACAGTCCATACGCAAATGCCCGCACCTTGGCCTTAACCCCGGCCATAAGATTCTGCACAACCTGTGAATCAACCGTTTTTTGCATGTAAACCCATACTTTCTTCAGTTCCTCGACTGTCTTCACTACCTTAGGTCGTTTAAGAAGGTGCTGCTTCATAATCGCCCAGTACTTCTCGATGGATAGGAGCTCCGGAGTGCTGGGAGGTTGAACATTTTCGGCTCGAGATTGACCTTATTGTCCGCATACCACCAGCACGTCCTTGGAGAAGCGGCATGAGGCCAATCCGGCCAGAAGATTTTGGGACGTCGTGGGCCTTCAGGAGAGGAAGCAGCCGCTTCTGGAGGCACTCTTTATGTACACCTGTCCGTTCATCGTGTCCTAGGTCACGAAAGGTGCACCTCCGCTTCCCGCACGTGCAGATGGCTTGCCAAACCACGGAATTTCTTCGCAAATTTGGACATCTTCTGAGTGCGGATCATGCTCCAGAACGCTGAACTTATCCTTGGCCGTGAAAAACAGGTTGCCGGGGATCTGGTTCGAAGTCGGCCTTCACATATGTTTCTGTCGTCCATGATGCAGCATTCAACTTTCGTCAGCATGTTGAGGTACAACTTCCTGGCATGGGTTTTGGCGGACTTGTTCTGCTTCTCGTCGCGATTAGGGGCCTTTTGTACCTTGAATGTTCGAAGCCCAGCCTTAGTCATCCAAACAGTCCATAAGTTCAGAACATAAGATCTTCAGTTGTAACAGTAATTTTTAGGCAATACAAAATTACAATAAATATTCAAACACATTCAATTAATATTCTTAAAGGTCAACAAACATTATAAAGCAATATGTTCTGGGTCATCTAAACTATCTTTGAGATCAGAACACACAGTTGCAACATAAGCTTTCTGGGCAATTTAAAACTACGCTGTGTATTAAAACATATTCAATGAATATCCTAGAAGATCAACAGACATTTTGAGATAATCTTTTAGGTTATCCAAACTATCCTGGAATTCAGAACTGAAAATCTGCAGCTGGTACTGTAGCTTTCTGGACCAAACAAAGTAACAATACATATTTGACCAATTAGAGTGAGTCTTCTGGAAGTTAAACAAATAGAATGAGATATCTTGGGATGTTCTAGGTCACCAAAACTGTCCTTCAGCTCAGAAATTAGAATCTTCAGTCGAAACATTAGCTGTATAACCTATAAAATGTGACGATATGCATTCAAAAACATTCAGTAAATCTTCTGTAAGGTAACCAGTCATTATCAGATTATCTTGGGATGTTCAAGTTCATAAAAACTGACTTGAGTTCAGAACTTGAGATTTACAGTAGTAATCGTATCTTCGTATCTATACAAAACTACGATATCTATTCAAACATATTCAATGAAAAATCTGAAACGTCCACAAACATCATAGGATAATATTGTTAGTTTTAGGTCATTCAAAACATAAGGTTTACATTGAACAGGAGCTGTAAGAGCTATACAAAATTAAGTTAGTTGGTTTGGCATGAATACCCCAAGATTATCTCATTATGTCGGTTGGGCCTCCAGGACAAAATTAGGACAGTTTGGACGAGTTCAAATTTACTTGTCTCTATCAGTTGGCAAACCAATTATATTTCTCTCATTACCATGAGGCTCGCAAGAATGGACAGTAATTTTCACTAGAACGATAAATATGAAGAGTACGGCAGGTTGTGGAAATTGAATAGAAGTATTGAACATTTAACGAAGAGCATATGGTAAAGTACTCGAACCAAGCACACATTCCTTGGTATATATCCATAATGTGGGGTAGGTCAAGGTAAGAACAAATACGCTATCTTGGCAGGCTTCAATTTTTCACAGCCTGCCGTACACTGACGATACTATGAACACTTCCACTTCTTATTTTTCGTTCTAGTAAAAAATGCTGTTCACTCTTGGAGGTGGAGGTCGAAGTGTGCTTTGCTGGACGGTGGAAGCAAACTTTTATTCTTCCGTCAGTTTGTTTGTTTTTTTTCTGATTTTTTTCTATTATACGTATTGATCACAATTGTGATTGTGATTGTGTATCGATCAGAGTTCCTTCGTAATAACCCGCCGAGGTTCCCTGAAAGTCCAAAATCCAAACCCTCTCTTAACAGGCTGCCGAAGCAGCGGAAGCAACCGGACAACGTAAAAAATTTAATGGTCGCAGACCGCACCGTATCAGTCTGGCAGAAGAATAATAGAAGTGCAAGCTGAAAATGATCTTAAATAGGAAATAGGAAGGCCGGACAGAACATAACTTTTAGGATACTATTACACTGAGCACTGAGTAATGAGCACTAAGCACTGAGCACTGACTACTGAGCACTGAGAACTGAACACTGTGCACGGAACACTGAGTGCTCAACAATACGCATTAAGGCATAAGCACTGAACAATGAGTGCTGAGCACTGAGCACTTAGCACTGAGTGCGTAGCACCTAGAATCGAGGGCTGAGCACTGAGCACTGAGTGCTGAGCATTAAGCACTGAGTCCTGAGCACTGAGCACTGAGCACTGGATACTGAGAACTAAGCATCGAGTGCTTAGCACGAAACATTGAGTGCATAAAACTAAGCATTGAGTGCTTAGCACTGAGCATTGAATGCTGAACACTGAGAACTGAGAAATAATGCTCAGCACTGAGCAATGACTATAGAGCACTACCCAACAAACAACGGTGTCGAATAGTCGCTTGTTCAAACAAATTTGGAGAAGTTATTCAGCTTTCTAGAAGAAAAAGCTGAACAACTTCTCCAAATTTGTTTGAACAAACAGTTATTCAGCATTGATGTTTGTTGGGTAATCACTAAGCACTAAGCACTGAGCACAGAGCACTAAGCAGTGAGGGCTGAGCACTAGACATCGGATGCTCAGCACATGAGCATTGAGTGCTTGAGCACCTGAGCGCTAACTGCTGAGCACTGAGCACCGAGTACTAAGCACTGACCATTTACTGCTGAGCACTGGACCATTTTTTTGCAAATTGATTGCAATTTGATTTGGAGCAGATTGATAATTTTTTGCACTCAGTGCTCAGTGCTGAGCACTGAATTTTGAAATCTGAGCACTGAGCACTGAGTGCTGAGTACTATGCACTGAGCACTGAAAACTGAGTGCTCAGCACTCAGCATTGAGCATTGAGCACTGAGCACTGCGTGTTGAGCACTGAGCACTTAGTGCTGAGCAATGAGCATTCAGTGCTGAACACTGATCAATGAATGCTGAGCACTGAACAGAGAGCACAGAGTGCTGAGCACTTACCAAAGAATACTGACCAATGAGCACTGAGTGCTGAGCACTAAGCACTAGCTGCTGAGCACTTAGCATTGAGTGGTGAGCATTGAGCACTTGGTGCTGAGCGCTGAACTCTGAGTACGAATCACTGAGCTCTGACTGCTGAGCGCTGAGTATTGAGAGCTGAGTACTGAGCAATGAAAATTGAGTGCTGAGCACAGAGCAAAGAGTACTGAGCACTGCGCACTGAGTGCTGAGCACTGATTACTGAATGCAGGGCACTGAGCACTAAGCAGTTAAAGCACTTAATGCTCAGCACTAAGCATTGAGTGCTAAGAATTTAGCACTGAGCACTGAGTGCTTAGTACTGAGCACTGAGTGCTGAGCACTGAGCACTGAGTGCTTGGCTACTGAGTGCTGAGCAATGAGCACAGGGTGCTGATCATTGAGCACTGAGTGCTGAGCACTGAGCACTGAACACTGAGAACAAGCTTTTAAATGAATTCAGGTTCTCACGTACCGCATGCAAACTATCATTTCTTATAGAGCGTTCTCAATTCGTCCGCCTGGGAACCACCATGTCTGCGGAAAGGAAGACACTGGACGGTACACCGCAGGGGTCATGTCTCAGCGCGCTATTGTTCAGTCTCTACATAAATAGCCTACTCAGAACGCAAAAATGTGAGTGACAGCTGTATGCAAACGACCTCCAAATCTATCTATCTGGCCTCGCTAGCGAAATTGATCAACTGGTACGAATAATTAACAAGGATCTAATCGAGGTAGTGGACTGGGCAAAACAGAACTATCTTGTACCGAACCGCTCCGCAGTCATCCCAAGTAGCACAGCGCTATCATAATTAGTTGCATCAACTTGATTATGACTAACAAAGGCACATTTATGTTTTCTCCACTTAATGGCAACTTGTGAGCTACTAGGGATGTTAAAAACCTCGGACTACATATGGATAGCAAATTATGCTGGACAGACCAAGTGAACGACGTTATAATGAAGGTCTACAGTACCATCAGAACATTCAGGAGAATTTCAACCGTTCTATCGCTGCCGACTCGTCTTAAGTTGGTGCAAGCTGTGATAGTTCCGTTCTTCACTTATTGCGACGTAGTGTACTACCCTGAACTGTCTTCTGCTCTCCGGGAGCAGCTTCACCGCTGTTTTAAATCAGCGTGTCGATTTGTGCACAACCTTCGCCGACGCGGCACAACAGCTACAGTGAGGAACTCCATTCTTGGGCATGATTTGCCAGCAAACTACCAGCTTCGAATCTGCTGTCTCATGAAGCAGGCACATGAGAAGTCACTACCTGGTTATCTCATGCAGCACCTACAACACGGGCGTCAGGAACGTTCCACCGGTTTCATCATCCCCCGACATACTACATCCAGCAGCAAGAGTGTTCTAGTTAGTGGAGTATCCAGCTGCAATGCATTGCCGATCACAACAAAACGGGAACACCGAATTGATGCTTTCAAACGAGCAGTAATAAGAATTAACTAAACAAATGAAACCACTTCATGGTCTTCCTTTTTTTCTTTGCTTTCAAGTTTTGTTCGCTCCTAATGTGCATTTTATTAATATTTTCATTATAAGCTTCCTTTCACTGATACAAAGTGTTGAACTAACAGGATTATCATACTGAATAAAATTACCAATTACCAATTACTGAGTGCTCATTACTAAGCATTAAGCACTGAGCAATGAGCACTGAACACTGAGCACTTGCTGCTTAGTACTGAGGTCTGAGCACTGAACACTGAGTGCTCATTACTAAGCATTGAGCATTGAGCACTAAGCACTGAATGCTGAGCACTCAGCACTGAGTTCTGAGCACTGAGCAGTGAGCACTGAGCTCTCAGTCTTGAGAATTGATCATTGAGTGCTGAGCACTGAGCACTGAGTGCTAAGCACTGAACACTAAGTGCTGAGCACCGAGCACTGAGTGCTGGTTACTGAGCACTGACTACTGAACACTGAACACTGAGCACTGAGTGCACCGCAATTAGCATTGATTGCTAAGCCCTGACCACTGCTCTCAGCACTGAACACTGAGCACTGAGCACGGAGCACTGAGCACAACGCACTGAGTGCTGAGCAATGAGCACAGAATACTGAGCACTAAGCATCGAGTGTTAGCACCGAGCACTGATTGATGAGCCCTGAATGCTCAGTACTTAGCATTTAGTGCTAAGCACTGAACACTGCACTCAGCACTGACACTGAGCACTGAGCACTTTGTGGTGAGCTCTGAGCACTGAGCACTGACACTGAGCACTGAGTGCTCAGCACTTAGCATTGAGTGCTAAGCCCTGCATGAGCAGTGACGATAATCCGAACCAATACGAAGTTTTACCTCAAACGGAACATCTACCGGGTGAGAACTTTGGAACACAAAACCACAAATATCCAGCATCGAATCACTTTCTTTGGTATACCCAAAGATGCACACAATAAGATCCGATTCGAAAACAGATTATCCTTCCCGAAGCGGCCTCTACGGAATCTCCGATCTAATCTAGAATATATCTCAAAGAAATTTGCACTTTTTTCCTTGTCTTCAGTTCTCCTGAAAAAAGAAGTAATTAGAAAACTAAATGTTACATTGAAGCAAATACTTACCACGTAGTCGGGAAGTTTGTTAAATACGATCGCCGACAGCGAAACGTATAAAAATTGTGAAAAATAAACGGCTGCAATAAGCGGCAATCAAAGCAAGGTTGTGACACTTTTTGTTAGTTCCTTCAAAATCCACCAGGTAGTGCGCGTGTAACATACGTCTCTATTAAACAGGCCTATAGACACCCTTCATAGGATCATAGCATTCATTCTATCCCTCGCAAATTTCATTGTCCATTCGCAAAACCCGTTCCCCAATAAATTTCCACTTGAGGACATCCTGAGTCCGCCCTAAACAAATCTTTTAATTACACAAAATTGGACCCGAAAGCTCTGTTTATGCATTATCTACTGCCGGATGGCACAGATTGCAGGCGCTCGAATGGTCAAATCTTTAGTGTTACACTCTAGTTTTATGGTCCGTGTAGTTTCGTTTCTCCGCTCGGATGAGGAAGCAATTTCCCCCCTCTAGGAAACTGTGCTTCCAGCATCCACACAGGAGGGTAGCCGAGAAAGATCGACCCCAAAAGGATACAAATGACATAAATAGTATGTGCCCGGGGCGCGCTTGGCAAAGATGTAGCAAAATAGTGCGAGGTTAAACAAGTGCCCGAAGTACCAAAAGTAAGTAGAATGACTTTTATACGGTGTGCCTCGTCGGTCGTCCTGCCGGAGAAGTAGAGCACATAAAAATCGCATTTATCCCAAGAACCGAGCAACGACGACGACGACAACGGCACTGCTGCTGGCTGGTGCAACATCGTGCTCAAAGCGAAGCACACCAGAAAGGACATTAAAAGTGTTTCCAGAGAGGCGGGGGAATAGACCGCCCCACTTCCATGGCACTACTAACTAGCATCCCATCCCGTCCTCTCCGTCCATTGTAGTTATGGCACATCGGGAACAAAGGCGACAACAGTGCCTCGCGGTCGCCGTCGTCTTCCTCCCACTCCACCACTCCAGCGTAGAAAGCGTCAATTTTTCCTATAAAACTAAAAGTAAAAATTTGTTCTACTCCCAATAAACCACATTTAAATCCTTTGACCATTTTTATTCACTTAACTTCATATTCTTAGATCCCATTTTTATACACTTCTCTGATCCTCCCGTATAGCCGTATTATCTGGCGCTCGGGGCGCTTCGTCCTTTCGCCATCGTCACGGGTCGGTCGGTCGGTCGGTGGGTCGGGAGATGTTATGGGGAGGGGCATTTGGGGAGGGTGTAGGTACTTTCACACCCGCGCGCGCCGAACGTTCGCAAATATGGCTTCTCCGGACTCGAGCAGAACGTAAGGTAGTAGTTGCGACAATTTAGATGAACTGGAACTGTACGGGCCATATGAGAGGAAAGCGTGGGGTGAGGTTCAGAAGGTTCAATTTTGTCGAATCGATTGCAAAAAATGTAGGTTCATTACTTTTTACAGTTATGGGATCATCGTCGGGAATGTTCTTCTCTTCTTTTCATTAGGAATCAATGGCACATTCACGCATGTTTGGTTTGAGAATCAATGGTGATTGTGATGCCAGAAAGCAAAGACGGTTGTGGTCTGAGGTAGAAATTTTATCTCATAGATATTGAGCTTTGACATCTCAACTAAAAATAGCAAATATATGTGTGTACTCTATTCTCAAAAAGAGGCGGGATAGCAATTTGAGCGTGATCGAAGCATTAGTGTTTGTTTCGCTGCTGTTTATATCAGACAAGTTGTTGTGTTTTGTCGCATTTTACCAAATGTTTAACAAACAGTTTGTTTGAAATTTTGTGTTCCTAACGAATTTTCATGTGCGGAATCGTTGAAAATGTTCCAGACAGTCATTTGAAATTTGTTTGTTTTTTTTTTCAATTCGAGAGCATACGCACGATACAAAGTGGCCGTGAAGCGGTCTTGTAACGGAAGCATTTCCGCATCGAATGCCGACGAGAACGTGGCAATGATTAGGAAAACTGGAATTGAAAACCGTCATGAGAGCCTGAATTTCGTGCAAAAAGTCCATGAAAAGAAGGTTGCTGGACACATGATTCCCGAGGACCAAAAGTATCCATGTTCCACCTTCATGAAACAAATCATCACCCCGTGCGAGTTTTTTAACGTAGGACTATGTTTCTCTTCCCTACACCAGGCGTCGCTTTAAAATTTTGAAAAATGAGAGCGTTACACAAAAGTGAAAGGTTTTTGAACGCTAATCACTCTCGTTTGACTGAACAGAATGACCTCATTTGTACACAATTTGATCAGAAAAACTTACAAATGTTTTGCATAGAAACTTTGATTAAGTGCAATTAGTATAAGTAGTTCAATTTTTTACTTTAAAATGACCTACTTTTGCTCCCACACAAATCTGCATATGAACAGGTTGATACAGGTTTTCCCTCTTCGGGACCTCAAAAACGGGTGACAAATGGTTCCACTTGTCTTATTCTTTTTATTTCATTCCGTTTTATTCTATGTTAATTCGACAATAGCCACACCCCTCAGCTGCAAAATTATTTTGCTTTTTTACCAGTGTCTGGTTTTATAACTTAAGCCTGCCCCCTCTTGAAAAATTTGCTTTATACTGCATTCTCGTGCATAGCTTCTTTGTAGGCAATGATATCAACACTAGTATAAAGCACACAATTTAAACCAAAATGATTTCATTGGAATATTCAAGTTCAATTGAGGGGCACCTTCCAGCAGAAAACGATGTTTGTGACAGCTAGATTACTAGAATCATCCCAAGCATTGCCGTGCGCCATTTTCAGCGACAAGGAGTTCAATAAACTACTATGATGGTATCCTGCTGGCCAAATGCCCGAAAAAAATAAATTAATTTCAAACGCGTATCATAAACACCGTCCTTTTCCGGACCTTTAATTAAATTTTACAATAAAGGAGCATTGAATTGTTTGAGACATTAAGTCGAGAGTGGTGAATTCGACAAAGATTTTCCACTAAGCCCGAACTGACGACCGTAAGCAATGGCTCAGTATTTAGAAAGTTTTATAAGAAGGGTTAAACCAACGCGGTCCTACGATAACCTAGCTGTTGTATACCTGACCCAGCTTTTTTTTTTGTTTAATTTCTCCAAACTCAAATTACCACTTCGGAGAATATATTTATATATGGTTCCTGCAAATTGGGAGAAAAACCTTATACCGGTGATAGAGTTAGTTTGCTGCAGACCTACACATAACCTGTAGTTATTAGAATCCCGCTAACAGGTTGTTGATGTTTGTTTATTTAAGACTGTTTAACCAATTGGTCATTCGGGTCGTTTTTGTAATTACAAAGAACTTATGAGCTAATTGGATATTGAAACATCTTAATATTTATAACACGCTACACAGAAAAAAATAATTAATTTTAACAAGCGCGTAAAACTTCGTCTCGTTTAATTCCAAGCCAGAGGAGGCGTAAACAATGTTTGCATGCAACAAAGTTTGCAATCTTGCATACAACAGGCTAGATTCAGGCGTTATCTGGCTTCAAGGCTGAATAATTCAACTGTTTAATTTTTCTGATCCAATTGTTTAATTTTCCTAAAATCCGATCTATACACCTGGGCCATCGCGGTCCTATCACTAACTGATCATTGGAGTCCTCAACATGCTGAGAAAGCAATGGAAGAAGGCTTGGAAATTAAACGAGACGAAATTTTACGCGCTTGTTAAAATTAATTATTTTTTTCTGTGTAGTTCTTCTGAGGTATTTTTTGTCTGCAGCCTCTCTTTCATTGGATGCAGTGTCACTGTCCAAAGAAACACCCCCTCCTCCCTTCGGATTTACCCAAAATTGAGTGAAGTTGACTCAAAATCATAAAAATTGGAACTACTCAAAATTGGGTAATCTACTCAAAACCCAAATTTAGGTAAACCCATAATTTATTTGATGTTGGGTTAGGTTTACTCATTATTCTAAAATGTGATTTTTATGGAAATTGGGTAAAATATTTAAATAAAAACAAAATACCCATGGCTGCTATAGTTAAGCTTTTTCGTTTATATTCTTTTCAAAAAATGGACTACTATACATCCATAATGTTCATCCACTCATTTATTCATAATTATTTTATTTGTACACACATACATACATACATATATACACAGCGAGCGAGTTGGCCAGATAGGAGTTCAATCCTAGCATGGCACCGGCCAGCGATATCAACGAAGGGTAGCTCTCCTCTAGCAGTCTGATCAGCTCGAACAGGCTCTGCTGGATGCAGTTGGCTGGCGTTTGCTGATTGAACACCCCAACCATGTCAACTTGCGACATGTCAAAGTTTTCATCCAGACACTTGTAAATCAATAGGACGAAGGATCTTTTCCACGTGCTTTCGAACGAGTTGAGCTTCTGGATAGACTTCCGTAACAAATCGAAAATCTCCTCATTAGCTTTCGGGTAGCGTTTGGTTTAAGGTTTGGTCAACAATGATGACGTTGCGATGTCTTCCAGGTGTTTCATCGCTGTCATCGAAAGGCGATGAATCAACCAGGAAGTCATTTGGTGTCAACGGTGGGGAGCACTCGTTGTCAACGCAAGCATATGTTAGCGGGCGACAATTTACTATGTTCTCGATCTCAATCAGAGTACTCCCGAGAAATTTATCCGTTGGGAGATATGACGTTGGAAGGCTTTGTGAAAGGATCTTCTTTACAGACTGATTCTTCACAGAATGGTTTTTCCCCAACTATCTCCCATGTGGGTCGAGGCTGGTGGGCTAAACGACCGTTTTGTTTCTTCGGTTGTCAAGCGTGCAAAGCGTGAACGTTCGTTTCTCGGCTTCTACTACTTAGGACCATCCTGCAGATACTTTTTTTTGCGGTAGACTGTTGCCAAATGGCACCCTACCACCTTGGCAATCTCTTTCGGCTTCTTCTGGGCGAGCAACAAACTGGTGATTAGTTCTTTCGCGAACATTTTGACGAATTTGCAATAAAACAAATAGAATGTTTGGATGCAGCACTTGGAAGTAAACATAAACAAATACACTTTCAACAGAAATTAGTCACTAGCTACACGAATTAACCTAATACTTAAGTTTGAACATTTTCGCATTATTTTCTGCCGCACCCTGTATTGGCTACAAAAGTTGTCCAAATGTTTGGAGATTCTCTGATCTACCTTAGAACGCACGTTGAATCTGTCTAGAAGTAAACTTGTGCTTCTATTCGGATTGATTCCTTCACCTTCCTGCAAAGTTGAACAGCCAACAGAGCTCCACAAAGCTTTAATCTTGAGATCGATTGAGTTTTCAATGGTGCTGAGTTCTGACTCCGTATATAAAGGCAAGCACCGTACGCTTTCTCCGAAGCATCGGAGAATGTGTGAATTTCTACGTTGATCGCCGAAGGTATGACCACACACCGTTAAACCTCAATCGCACGCAACAATGGTAGGTTTGCATAGAATTGATCCCATTCCTCACCCACCGTTTGAGGTACAGGGTCATCCCAGGGCAATTTTGTATCATTTTGATCCTGTAAGGTACATAAACGTTGCATAAATATCTTCGCTGCTATTGTTGCACCCACGAGTCGTGTTGGATCAAACAATGTTGTAATTGTGAATTGTATTTTCCGTTTCGTGAGGTGATCATTAGGATACAATACTGTGGCCTTGAATTTAAACTTTAGTTTATCCTGATCGGGAATCCAAATGAAGCCAAGAGTTGACACTGATGAATGCTGCTCCAAGTCAACGCCGCACAGTGATTACAAGGCGGAAAAACGTGGTAAAATCAACTTCCTCATTTTACAATATATATGTTTTTCTTATTTTGTACACTATTTGAAATTTCTTTTCCTTAAATTTTATGATTACTGGATGAACATTGTGGTCTCCACATTTTTTCAAACTATGGGACCATGTAGGTCGGGTTTTTTTACTACCCTATATAAAATGTATGGAGAATCTGAAAAAAAAAATTTCAACTTAGTTTTCAAAGGTTTGCACACATGCGCACAAACACCACAATTGGCTTATTTTGAATATTTCTGTACCAGCTTTCTGAAAATCAGGGGTTTGTCTTGCGCAAACTTGCGCAAATGAGGTTCTGGGGGGCCAAAGCCCTGGAATCTCCGGGAAACCCTTGAAATTGGTGATTATTTACATAAATCTCGAACTAGATTACCACGGTTTTACCTTTCTTACATACATCTTGGAAACCCAGCTTTTGATCCCAAGCCTGGAGGACCGAGTGCAATGTACAACGAACTCAGTTTGATTAACTAAATGACTGTGTGTAGAAAAGTATGTGTGTAGGTAATTTATATGTGTAACAAAACTTCTAACTCATTTTTTCAAGTAACTACTGAACCGATTTGCATGAAACAACCAGTCGAGTTATTAGTACACGACACTGAAGAAGTCTGCACATTGTAGACGAAACACGCCAAGGTAGTTGGAATTAAATGGAAAAGCTGATAAATAAAACATAAAATACAATCTTGACTAGTTTAGTCTAATAGTATATATCACTTGGTACTCCGGACCTAAGATCAAAAGTCGAATTTCCAAGCGATTTGCATACCCTTGCTATTGCTAATAATAAGATTTTTAAATAATACATTATTTCCACAACCATGCATAATGCACATTAACATTAATTCGTATGAATTTCCTTAATTGAAATTTACATGAAAATTTAAGTCGACACTAAAAAAAATAAAAACTGGACATTTCTATAATTCATTTACATAATCACTTTTTTTAAATTCATACTAGTTCTTAAAACTAAAACTCATTATCATTCATCATACAAAATTGAAAATCGATCCGATGGTTCAAATCTTATAATTCTTCGAGAAATATATATCTTCTAAAATGCGGCGTTTTGAACCACCCTATTTAAAAGTGGAACACCCTAATGATAACATGCAAAATCCGAGTCATATATTTTTCGAAAAGGAACAAACCAACAAACAAAATATTGCGGAATACTAAGATCTACTTCATCTTTTTGGTTTCGAATAACTGAACTATCAAATTTGACGAATGTTCCTGTACTTCCGGAAGATCATGAAATGGCCACTCAGAGCCAAACATTGTTCTCAACATTGCTTTGCTTCTTACATTTCATGAATAATTGTTTTTGAAAAGAATTGTTTTGCTTTAGAGCGAGACTAATGAATTTACCACTTTATCTGATGTTCCGGATACCACAAAAGGCCATAGAGTGGCCATATCTCGGAAGTGCCCTAATACGACAATTTAGATAACATATTTGAGATCAGTGGCACAAAATTACATGGAAACGCATATCTTAGCTATGTAAAATCCATTTTTAGAGTTTCTCCGCGTTTTGTATGGAATGGAATCACTGTGCGCCGTCTGCCTGCTGAATCATCAAGTATTGGGGATGAACGTCTCGTAAAACCTCTGGGCAGTTGGATGCCCATTTTCTCAGCTGGAACGTTCCTGCTGCTATCATCTGCTGAAGTCCGTTGCGTAATTTAAACGCCTCGTTTACATCGTGTGCACTAGTTATGACGTCATCCATGTAGATGTCCTGCCTCAGAGCAAAAGCTGCTGAAAGGAATCAGTGACTTGAGAGCATCGTTCAATGACACACCGGTCGAAGTTTTACAGGAAACATCAAATACAACCCGAACCTTGGTTGTAGTAGAATCCTCTTTCACTACAGGGTGATGTGGTAGAAAGTACCGTTTGATACAGCTGTCCGGATTGTCATGGATCTCCCTCATATGATAAATTTTTTAAATTCCAGCATGAAGGCTACGTACTGTTTCCGAAGATTGTCATCCTGCGCTAAGCGGCGCTCCGTGCTGCAGAACCGTCGCATGGCTATGTGGAATTGTAATTCACAAAACGCTTCAACAGGAGAACATTTCGATTCTACTTCAACCTCTTTACAAGTAGACCTGTGCGCCGCTGCGCCACGCCGCCGCCGCCGACGATTTTATAGCGCCGCCGCCGCCGCTATTTTCGACCGGCGCGCCGCTGATTTTTTTTGCCCGCGCCGCCGGGCAATTTGAGTCACGCCGATAAAAATTTTCACCGTATATGCTTTAAGTTTAGTTAAGTTAAGTTCATTAGCCCTTCTGAAACATGCTTTTATTACTGATGACAAGTTATAACATATCGATGAGATGTGCTATACAAAGGGTGTGCGTGTGAAATACTGATCAGCTTTGTCGTTTCGTTCTAGAAACTTCAGTGTACATTTTAGTGTTTTGACTTTTGGCAATTTCGCGAGTAAACTTGAATTTAAAAATAATGAAATGTCCGCCTTAAATGTCGAGAAAATTTCCATCGCAAGTGTACATATTGATACCACAAATAATTGTAATCGAACCAGCGATGTGTTCAAAAAAATTGGTGCACTAAAGGGTGTCCACGATGAAATTGCCACACTATGAAATTGCTCTAACTTTTTAACCGTTGGGTAGAATTTAATGAAAATTTGGGTGGATTTAGTTCATAGTGCATTATTTACATCCTGCAAGTTTTAAAGTCCTGTGATCAAAACTCGCGGAAATGGAGTCGAAAGAACAGCTCGTGCGTGATAAAATCTTGCGCATTCATCACGAGAACAAGGATCTCTCGCATCGTTCCATCGCTAAAACGTTGGGAATCGCGAATTCCACGGTGTCGCGAGTGATTAAGCGGTTTGAGGAACGGTTGACCACCGATCGGAAGCCCAGAAGTGAAGGAAAAAGTATTCCGTACAACACCAAAAATCACAACCGCGTAGTTGAGGCCTTCAACCGAAATCCGAACGCCTCCGTTCGGGATGTGGCTAAGAAGCTGCACCTAAGCCGAAGTTTTGTCCAGACGGCCAAAACTAAGGCTGGGCTTCGAACGTTCAAGGTACAAAAGGCCCCTAATTGCGACGAGAAGCAGAACAAGTCCGCCAAAACCCGTGCCAGGAAGTTGTACCTCAACATGCTGACGAAAGTTGAATGCTGCATCATGGACGACGAAACATATGTGAAGGCCGACTTCACGGCAACCTGTTTTTCACGGCCAAGGATAAGTTCAGCGTTCCGGAGCATGTCCGCACTCATTAGATGTCCAAATTTGCGAAGAAATTCCTGGTTTGGCAAGCCATCTGCACGTGCTGGAAGCGGAGTGCACCTTTCGTGACCCAGGACACGATGAACGGACAGGTGTACATAAAAGAGTGCCTCCAGAAGCGGCTGCTTCCTCTCCTGAAGGCCCACAACGTCCCAACAATCTTCTGGCCGGATTTGGCCTCATGCCACTACTCCAAGGACGTGCTGAAGTGGTATGCGGACAATAAGGTCAATTTCGTGCCGAAAATGTTCAACCCTCCCAACACTCCGGAGCTCCGCCCCATCGAGAAGTACTGGGCGATTATGAAGCAGCACCTTCTTAAACGACCTAAGGTAGTGAAGACAGTCGAGGAACTGAAGAAAGTATGGGTTTACATGCAAAAAACGGTTGATTCACATGTTGTGCAGAATCTTATGGCCGGGGTTAAGGCCAAGGTGCGGGCATTTGCGTATGGACTGTAAATAAAATACGAATAAAATGGTAAAATGAAGTTAAATAGTTATTTCTCAATCCCTGAAAATTTGATGGCAATCGGACGAAAACTCGAATTTTGCGAATCAATTTTGTGTGTGGCAATTTCATCGTGGACACCCTTTAAAACATGTCAGAAATGGTTTTACACATCATCTGCTTCCTGACAAAGTGTTTTGCAATGTATGTCTAATCAAAGCAAAACAAAAACTTAAAACCCCCTCGGGAACCTTGTCCAAACATTTTGTTCTGATGTAATTTCAAAGGGCTGAGATTGACGAAACTTTGACACGGAAAATCAAAAATCCAGCCACATTTAAAATGCACAGGGATTTAAATTCAGCGAAATCATATTCTGAAGTATTAGGCTATCAATAATTAAGAAATAAACTAAACATTGTATTGAATACTGGTGAATAGAACACAACTATCTTTCTATGCTTAGGCGATATATTAAATATGGTTGGGCAAAGGTAACTAACAAACTTTCATATTTTCTTCATAATTAACGAATCGGTAAATATGTTTAATGTTATTTCATAATTTTGTCAAAAATAGAAGAAAATGTAATGTGCCGTTCAGTCTACGAGATATATCACTTGATATAGACTAGCTTCATATCAATGTTCGTACATCTACTTTTCACTGGAAATAATGCATCTGACGGCTCATATAAAGATTCGCTATATCAAGTGATATAGCTCGTAGTCTTAAACATATAGAGTCCACAAAATGATAACATTTTGTTAGGCGTGAGAAAGTTCAAAAAACATCTTTAACGATCAGTGTAAATTAACAGTGATTGGACACACCAGATTTTTGCATTGAATAGTCAAGACTTTATTAATAAGAGGTGTTTTTTAATTTATTATATCGATAAAGATTTTCCATAAGAGCTTAACTGAACAAACGTAAACAATGACTTCTTCCGTAAAATTCTCATCGCACAAAGGCTACCCATGCCAGCATTGACCTATGAACATGACAAATCCCGAATCAAATAACTTGGCTAACCACTGAAGTAACCGGTTAATCAGTGCACAGTGGATTCTGTTTTATACGTGATTGTAGTAATGTTGTAAAAATATTGAAAGTTCGGTATAATTCACTGCTCTGAATTCTTTAAAATTTGGATTATCTTTGGATCTTTAAGCTCTTGAGTAAATGATTTTTATAGCAATTTGAATTATTTTTTCATTGTTAATTTTAATACTTTTAAGTTTCTTAAATTTTTTAATATTTAATTTTTTATATTTATTTATTTTTATTCTCAGATTTTAAGAAAAGGGAAATGCCGGCTTTGGGGGTTTCCTTTTATTATTATCAGATTTTTTTAATTTGGCCAGACAATTCACAGAGTGTAAATAGAAAAATGTGGTGGCCGAGTTTAAATATGTCAGAATTTATAGATATTTAGATTTTAAGATTTTTAGATTTCTAGTATATTTTTAAATATTCAGATTTTTCGATTTTAAGATTTTTAGATCTTAAGATTTTTAGATTTTATACATATCTAGTTAGAGGTTTTTAGATATTTAGATTTTTGTATTTTTAGATTTTTAGATATTAAGATATTTAGATTTTTAAATTTCTAGTGGATTTTTAGATATTTACTTTTAATTGTTGAGATTTTTCGATATTTAGATTTAAAGTTTTTAGATTTTAGATTTTTAGTAGATTATTAGATAATTAAAATTTTAGATTTTTCTAATTTTGGATTTTTTAGACCTCTAGTAGATTTTTAGATATTTAGATTTTTGGAGTTTTAGATTTTTAGATAATAAAAACTAAACTCTTAGCTTCAGGACAAAGAAATCCCTACTGAGCGTTTGCGCCACGTCATGCCGGCCAGTTCAGCGTAAGGGTGTACCACTTAGGACCTGTGCATAAACCACGTACTCATTTTTGACAATCACAGACCTCCCCCAACGCACACTTTTCTCCATACAATTTTTTGAATTTTTGTATGGAGCGTAGACTTTGATCAAACCCTCCCAGAAAAGTTACATATCAATGTAAAGAAATACTAAAGACAGGTAAATTTTACCGAAAGGCCGAATTTTAGATCCATAGACCCACATTTGAACACTTTGCATAATAATTACAATTTTATTCTATGTGGTAATTACTTATAGGGTAACGGGATGTAATGTTAGCCTAGCTCCTTGATTCGGCCTATGTACCAAATATGTCATTATTTCGGCGATAATCAACAAAATCATGTTGCTATCAGGATGCCTGATCTATTTCAAAGCAATTGAGACATAATTAATGAATTTATAGTTGTTCACTTTCGCGTAATTTTCAATTTCATTAACTTTTCAGACATCATTACTTTACTGCTGAACTGGTTAAGCTGATTATCTACACGCTTTCCGAATGATCTAAATTTGCCATTGAACCTATAAACCGAATAATACAGCCAGATGACAAAAATATCACAGTTATAAACTAACAGGTCACATAGGTAAAATAACAATGATTTAACATGAAGACCATAGACCCAATGTTAGGGACATATTTTTTCTAGGTTCCCAATTATGGTCTGTTTATGAAACCTAGTAAAATGTTGTTATTGGTAACATTTACAATACAAATGTCTGAGTTCCGGTTGAATGTTTTTCATATAGCTCATCTTAACACAATCTGAAGTAACAAAATCAGTGTAGAGCGAATTATTATGTTTGATTGCCGCATGACCGCTAAATCATATGTTAAAATCAATTAAGTATTTCTTAGCAGTTTATGTATAGTTTCATAGTTAGTAAAATTGTTTGTTAGGTAGAGCGAATACAGCTGGGAACGCCTTGAATCAGAATATCGACAAAAAGCTACATAGCCAACATTCAATAACAAATCCATCGAATGGAACGAAGTTGCATCCACGAATAGACCCAATTTGGTGCTTATAGACCAACATTAAATCCATATCAATCGAAAGTTTCTGACTTTATAAAATGAGTTGTGTAACTTTTCGTGATACATACTACTAGATGGCTTATTAAACATATCTAAGCAAGTGAATAGCTGGTTAAATTTTGCTTCCAGCTAAAAAACCTTATGAGTTATGATAGAAATTGTTATCGATTGTTGCATACTAGGCTGAGGCAAGGGAAACCTACCTATATACGCTTCTGAATTTATATTATATTTACGCTTCTGCAGCTGGTTAAGTTTATTAATAAAGACATAAGCCAAATTCCCCGCCGACTTGTGATGAACAAATTCCATAATGTTAAGTCTCATATATTTGTACACACACTGTTCCACGTCAATTCATCGACTTGAGTAATATAACACTATGGATATCCGGGTTTTCTATCAAAATATAAGACTTGGAGTGATCCTTTAGTCTAATTTTTTCACGTAAGAGTCAAACAGTTAAAAGGGATAAGCATGAGGAAATGTCGAGGGGATAATTTATGCCCGCGCCGATCCACGCCGCCGCCGCCAAGAACAACCGTGGCGTGGCGCCGGCTGCGCCGCCGTCGCTGTTTAAAAATACCATATACGCCGCCCGGCGCACAGGTCTATTTACAAGTCCAAAACTTAGTGAGCAGTTCTTAAAGTGAATCCGATACGACGAGATTGCAATGAATCTGTTCAGATGCTTGTGGTTGCCTCGGTGTACCACAGACCACCCAGCCCCCTTCTTCACGTAGACTTTTCTGGGGGAGGGGGGGTGGTGTATTGACCAAAGTCCTGCGCTCTAAACAAAATTTCAAAAAAAATATGGAGAAAAGTCTACGAAGCGGGGATCTGATATTTTCAAAAATGAGTCTACGTGGTTTATGAACAGGCCCTAGTTGCGCTTAAGTCCTACTGAAAATACCCTTTGTAATATTTGTTTGACAAATTTAAAGATGGGGACACAAAATAATGTGACAACCCTGGTTGTGGCGACGAATGTTGTTGCAGAGCTTCGATGTCACTGAATCGGTATCGCCGAAGAGGACAAACCTTCTAAACGACTGAAGCTTGTTGACGTACGATTCAGTTTCTTGCGTGAAGAGATCCAGAGATGAACCATTCAACTGGAGTTCGTGCCGTCGGAAGACCAATTAGTCGATATTTTGACAAAGGGACTGTCGATGCTGTAGTACGAGAAGCTGAGAAGCCTACTAGGGTTGTCGGTTTGACGGGTGATTTTAACAGTGTTGTAAGTAGTCAACGGATTACCCTTTATAAATACCTTGACATTTCGCCCTCCTGGCAACCGTTTAACTGTTTTTTATGCAGAATAAAACTTACTTGTAGTTGAATTTCAAATGCAGTAAGATGTACTTTTCATTTCCTGTTTGAAGAGCTCTCGGGGATGTTGGGGAAATCGACTAAGAGAATTTATCATTGCAAACCTTATGATTCTAGATTTTGTTTCTACTAAAACCGTGAACCATTTTTCAACTGCATAAATCAGTTTTGTAATCAAATCACTATTCGTAGATGTCGCTCTACTGGTAACAAAAAAACCTCATCGCAGAGTCCAATTTCCCATGGCTCACCTCCGAACCTAGCTGGATACAAATCTGCTTCCTCAAGTAACGCCAAGCATCGGAATAAGTACCTCCTATTCGGCAGCAACTGAAATGAACTTCAACCGAGGCCAGTCGAGTGTATAATTTTCTATGAGACACAAATTTGCTCCACAATATTGCATCTTCGCCGTATTTTCCTCTGCCTGCGATCTCACACGCATGCTGCAGAGCCAGTAGTCACCACAATGCTGAAGGGCGGGAGATGCTGTCTTTTCGTGTTGGGTTGGTGCCCGAAAAAGGACCAAGCACTATCTACTGGGTGCGTTTCTTCCCTGGTGACAGAAGGGGAGGATGTCCCCTTCTCGGAACAATATGCGTTCTACTGGCGAAGGGAATGAATTTATACTAGGTAGCTATCTAGCACCAGCCAGCACCAATTCCACACAACCAACGAACGGTCTCTATTTTTGCTGTTGATGATAATGCTGCTGCTGCTACCCCAAGCGAATAATAGAGAGAAACTAATAACAATCGGAATAAATTTCGAAAGGAAATTTATTCAAATGTGAGTGCACATTTTTCCTAATTTTATTCCTTGGCCATAGCTGGTTCGTCGGATGCCTTGGCTACTGGATTGGGACGGAAACGTTGTTTCAGGTTGTGGGATGATAGAGGATGCTGGCAGTAGTTTTTCGGAACAGTTGAACATTGAAGTGAGTTTTGATTAGCTAGGTTAGATTTTGAATGGTACTATTGTTTCTATGCGTCTTACGGCAAGTGTATTGTGTTAACCTTCTTTTGGTTTTGAGGTTCAATATGACCCGGGAATGATTTTAAAAATGCTTTAACTTTCTAAAACAAGCATCTAGACCTTTGAATTTTCTTGACTTTTTGTGAATCATAAAAAGGTAGATTTCTGCATTGAACCCAATTTTTATTTGACATTTCGCAAGGGCTGTAAAAAAAAAAGTTACGAATATGGTATTTCGGGTCATATTGGCCCGGATTTCAAAATCACTTAGTGAAAACTATATACGACCAAATTTTAGAGTCATTGCAGCCAAAATGCTTATTACAGTCCCAATTTTCAGTTTCTGGTGAGTACTACCCTTTTTGACCCTATTAGCAACAAGGAATCTGTGCAGGAAGAGGGCATGTATTGCCTTAGAAAGCCCTGGAAAGGGACGTTTGAATTGAATTTTGGTAATGATGCAAAGGTACCGGTTGTGCTGGCTCTAGGGATTTTGTTGATATAATTGACCAGCTGGAGGATATTATCCTTATCGCGTAATAGAATGTTCAGAGCCTGTTTGGTAATTAAAAGCCAATAATGAATAATATTCTTGCTAGTTGACATTCATGAAAAATTAAAACTGAGAATTGATCAAAATATTTGGGTTTAAACTGTCTGAGTTACTAGAAATTAGAAGAAAAATTAGTATCTTCCATTTAATTCCAACTACCTTTGCTTATCTTCGACAGATACGCGTATTTCGTCTACAATGTGTAGACTTCTTCAGTGTCTCGTACTAATAACTCGACTTATTAGTACGAGACTTCAGTACGAGACACTGAAGAAGTCTACACATTGTAGACGAAATACGCGTATCTGTCGAAGATAAGCAAAGGTAGTTGGAATTAAATGGAAGATACTAATTTTTCTTCTAATTTCTAGTTACAGGTATTCCACTAAACAACTCAAAACCTGTAGGATTCACTGTCTTAGTTACTTTCATTTCACGTCAATTTTCATTTGACCCCTACCTTTGCCAAAGTCTGACCAAAATAGCATGGATGAGGGCCTAATATATCGTTAGACCAGCACTAGATAGTACGAATGTACACTTTTAGAAAGCATTTGGTGGCCCTTAAAAGGGCCATTTGGTTTAAATGACGATACGACCTAGAGTTAAAGGCTCTTTTTGTCCCAACCAGAAGATGGCCATGCATTACCTCTGACTGCTTTCAGTTTCGCCCGATAACCACGAGGTCACCCGGCATCGGTACATGATCGTTTCGGAGGATTTCCCGTATGTTCGATCTTAATGCGCTTCCGAAATTTGCGCATACGGCATCTAAACGATTAGGCATTGCACTTATTATCACTTTCACGGTTTCTCAAAATTCAATTCTGGATAGAGTAAAACTCTATCCAACGTGAATTGTTAACACAACACAACTGTTAACAAATGTTCATAGCAGTGCTAATTGGAATTAATCATTCGGAATGTCATGTTCGAAAACGAAAACGTTGTCCGTGATAGAGAATGTCTTTATACTTGCCGGAATGCAACATCCGTTAGATTTCCCAACGCTGATGGATGCTTTTGTACAGGGTACCTCACAATAGGTGTCACTAAAACAAAATGAGATTACAGCAAAACAAATCAACCAAATCATAGCTAAATCATTATTTATCATTTGCAAGATACTTTTTGTAGAAATAAACCATATTAATTCAATTCGAATCTATCGCCCTTTTCTTTAATAACTTTGCAAAAGGTTATACGCAATCAAATTGCACCACTTTTAAATGGCTGTAACTTTTTACCTGTTGGGTATTTTCTATTGAAATTTTGAGTGGAATTAGTTCAATAAAGACTGGACTCGGAAAAAATGAGACACACAAAAATGATCACCAAAAATTTATTTTAAATCGGATACTTCTCAAACTTTGAGGGATTAAATAACGATATATTAGCTATGTTTTGGCATAATTTATTTATTGAATTTCCTCCTCCAAGCTGAATGCTCGCCCATTTCTCTTAACACTGCTCATGAGATCTTGGGCAAAGCTTTGTCCATCTTCCTTGCACAATTTCTCCCAGTTCTTCTTCAAAGCTTCATCGGTTTTTAATTGTTTTTCCGCTTTTCTTCAACTTCTTCTTCATTATCGCCCAAAACTTTTCGATCGGACGAAGTTCTGGTGTATTTGGCGGGTTCGCCTCCTTCGTGACCACATTAACGCCCTTCGCTTCCTACCAATCCTCTACAGGCTTGGCGTAATGGCACGAAGCGAGATACGGCCAGAACAGCGTGGGACCACGCTGAGAGCGGAGGAAGGGCAGCAAGCGCTTCTGCAAGCATTCCTCTCGATAAATCTGCCCATTTATGGTGCCGGTTGTAACGAACGGCTTGCTGTACCGTCCGCACTCGCAGATTGCCTGCCACAACAGGTACTTCTTCGAGAATTTGTCCATCTTTCTCTTCCGGAACTTTTCCGGAACCTCCATGCGGGACGTACCGACAAAAAAATCGAGGCCGGGGATTTCTTATGTGTTCGCCATGATACATGTCTCGCCGTCCATGACGAGACAGCCTGGTTTGACCAGCCACTCACGGTACAGCTTCCGCACACGCAATTTGGCCATCGTGTTTCGCTTGTCAGTCCGGTTTGGCGCCTTCCTGACCTTAAAAACACGTAGCCCAGCCCGTTTCATGGTCTGCTGGACGAACCACTCCGACGAATTGACCTTTTTGGCCACGTCTTGGGTGGAATGGTTCGGGTTATTCTTAAAGTACTGCCTTATCTTCCACGCCTTCTCTGGGTATTCCGTTTTCGGATTTCGGCCGCTTCCAGCGCGCCGCTCGATGGTCTTCGTCTCCTGGAACATCCTCACAACGCAGGACACGGTGGAATTGTAGATTTCAAGTCTTTTGCCGATCCATCTGTGCGACTGACCAGGATTATCGATCACCGGGCCCAGGATTTGCTGGCGTAGCTCTTCTTGTTTCGAATGCATCTTGAAAACTACTTGACAATAAAATTGTGCACACATAAACATAACATTCTAAACTAATATTACCCAAAATTTCATTAATTTTTACCCACGAGATAAAAAGTTACACCCGAAACAAAGTATCGCATTTTTTCCGAGTCCAATCTTTATGTATTTGTTCACGCTGTCAATCGCGATGAACGGCAGAATACGGTAGGTACCCGGATAAAAATAACCATACAATTACAATGCAATAATATAAAATAACATTAAAATCTATTTCCGACCATAAATCTTATTGTTCAGTAATCAAATAAATGAAAAATGCATATTGTCATAACAATAGATCTAGAATTCACTGCACATGCTAGGATTCAACAATTGTGAAACGATACAATCAATAGTAATTGACTCAACTTTGTTCGGAAAATAATGATTTTTTCTATAGTTACATAGATACATAGATACATAGATACATAACAACCCTTGACAACTTCTAAGGAGGGTGCGACCGACCTCCGGTCATCACAAGTTCCTACCTCACGCCTCCACGAGTCATATGATCACAAAAGACTGCCAGCTAAAACATGGAGACGCTGGTTGGCGTAGCCTGGGCAATGTTGTCAATCCGACAATAGCGAAGTGAGGGGGTGCGACCTGTAAATTATATCATAATTTTCCAGTCTCATATCTTTCAGGCCTTCCAGATCATCAGGTATAAAATAATTTTAAATTTAAAATTCATTTTTTTTTTTTGGAGGAAGATATGAAGAAAAAATGGATTGCCACGCAAAAAAAATTTGGTCCAAATGTTGTACAGGACCTTATGAGTAGTGTAAAGAAGAAGGTTCGTGCATTTGGATATGGAATTGAAATTGAAAACAAACATTCAAAAATATTCATAACATGTTTTATTTTCCTCCCTGAAAGTTTGTATATGATTGCTTGAACGGGTGAATTTTGTCGAATATTAGTGTGTGTTGCTATTTGATTCCGTACACCCTTTTTGTAAAAGAATGCTTGCAAAAACGCTTATTGACTTTCTTGAAGAAACATAGTTGTTCCGTGCTGTTAGCCAGACCTCGCTTCTTGCGCCTACGGAAAATTGTTCAGGAATTGTATACCGCCAATAGTATGCAAATCGTACCCAAGGAGAAAACCCCTCTAAACTCACCGGAGCTACGTTCAATTGAAAGATATTGGGCAATCGTAAAGAGAAACCACATGAAAGGTAAAAACAAAACAGTTGGAAGTGAAAAATACTTCAAGGCAAATTGGCATGCAGCATCAAATAAGATGGATATAACAGCGGTACTAAACTTGATGGAAGGTTTGAAACGTAAAGCCCGACAGTCCGCATTTGGAAAATCTGAAGCCTGATCAAATAATGTTCCTGTGTTTGGTAGACGGCGAACTTTAAAGAGAAATAGCGGTTGATCATTTATATAATAAATGAATCAGGGTGCACTTAATCATGTCCCGAATCACCAATAAACCCCATAAACAGCGCTAAAGTTGCCTCTCATCCATTGGAGAGTTCATTACGAAGTCACTCATCTAAAGTATAGTTTCTGACGTAACCAATGCAGTCGTCAAGTCAAAACAAAATAACAATGAATGATCGCTGCCCCCTGAACAAAACTATATTTTAAATAAGTCGACGCATATGGTACTTTGAACGCATTGAAAATTTGCTCTTGAAGTGTCACCTGGTTGATATATCAGGAAAGCATCCAATGCTCACCGCAAGATGACACTACATACCCGTACGTTACAAACGAAAGATAGAGTTATTTGCGAGTCTTATCGACACATAGATGTCACTACTTAACAGATTCAAGTGCCGCTCTCTAGCGTCCGCTCGGTAGCAATGGTTGATTGTAAGATATACTGTGGTCTTTTTTCTTCACTGATATCTAGGGATGCCAGGTATACAGACAAAACCGATATTCAGAATTTATACCGACATTTGACAATCCATACAGACATTACATTACAGGCAATACACATTGTATGGATTAAGTAGGGCTAATGTACAGTGATACAATTTATAAAGGAAATAAACAGATTCAGATTCATATGTAAGAAATAAACTGCATTGAAAGGGTTCGGCAATAGGGTTGATTCCGAAGAAAGGATACGAGTTTGAGAGAATTAAACAGAATTAAACAGAATAAAATAGGAAACAGATTAGGCAATTAACGGGCGAACAACATATAAGCAAAGGTTAAACATCTGATGAAATAAAATGAACAAAGGTAAAAATACATTCAGTTTTGTTCAAAGACGTCAATCGCCGTGACGTCTTTGAATAATTGCACGAAAAATAACATGGAAAATCATAATGAAGCCCGCTTCGTCAGTAATTTTCAACACACAGATATTACGATATAGTTACATTTTTATACGGACACCGATATCCAACGAGAAGAACTTGATTCCCGAACCGAACTTATTCACGTGATTTTTGATGTGAAGAAGGCATAATTTGATCGGTGGTATTTTTCTGTGAGCCCATTAGTTTCGTTTGGAGTGCTCGAAATTAAGAAAAAGTATCTCTAAAAAATATTTAAAATTCTCACATATTTTGAAGCTTCTTTAACTTTACAGCAGACTTATCAGGGGCGAGGACAAAGCGTACTTGGTGTAGTAGATAGAGTTAGTATGGAACAAAAATATTTAAAATATTCGATAGCATTACTTTTCATGCATAGTACACTGAGAAAATTTATCGTACACTCAGGAAAAAAATGCTTATGATTTTCATAAGATCTACCTTATGAAGCGATTTTTTATTAGTTTTTCATGTTTTCATAATGATGATTATGGATTTCACACAATCTGAACATCGACTATATTCTTTCATCGATCTTAGAATCTGTGTCCCATCAATGAGAAAACTCGGCCGTGAAATGAAAATGACTACCGAAAGTGAATTGTTGTCAGACCTACCGATTTCTGTTTCTGTTTTGAGCACGTTTACAGAGTAAATATTGTGTAAAAATGAAAATTATCTTGCCATAGAAGCTGTAGAGCGTTTAAATGTACTAAGCTTTATGCATATTGATAAACAACATACTGCTAAATTCTATGAAAGTTTCTTGAAAATTAGGAAGGACGAAAATCATCTACGTGTCCACATAAATCGGAAATGATTTTTTTTTCAAGTGTATAATTAGTTAAACTTCAAAACAGTTGACTGAAAATCCCAAACAGATCTATCGCGTCCTAAAAAGGTTACAAACCCTGCTCAGAACTCACCTTCTACCCCCAGCAAGTCTTGTGAGATATGCAACTGATCCTTCTAAATCCATGAATTTCTTTCTTCAAAGCCATCGCTACCTACTTTCCAATGTATGATATTTATTCACAAAATATTGTAATGGGAAAAATTGTACAATTGCCTTTGATGTCTTTTTGTTGATTTCTCTTTGTCTTGTTGCTGCCAAGTTTTTCCACTCAGGTTCGTAAGCTTAACGGCTAAAACTATTCACTTAACATTAAGTACTTTGATTTCCTCTCGAATCTGATTTTTACCTCTGTAAAATTTGAACCTCATTTAGACGCAATACATTTTTTTAACAGAAGAAATAGTAAACGAAAAACGATTCTCCCAAATCTGTTCAATTCTTCTCTAATAAATATAATACCATCTCTTTCTCCCCTTCCGTCGCTAAATTTTGGCAATCACAATTTTCCAAAACCATTAGCTGCCCTGCCAACTCGTTTCCACTTCTAAATATACTTTCTGCACTTAGATCATAGGAAGTAAATGTTTTTGGAATGCTGCAACTAAGGAACTTAATGAAACAACAAATACACTGCATAGCACTACTCTAAAACTGAGTAACGATATGTAAGGGAATGCTTTGTTACCTAGTCGAAATACTCAAACATAATAATGATAAAAAAAAAAATACATCGTACTATCATTCATACTAAGGGACGGCATGTGACGGAATGATTGCAATCAACAGTTCCTAACTTTAAAAAATGATAAATCAACTTACGCTGGTAGTCCAAGTGTGTAAAATTTTTGAAACTAAAAACGGTTCACAGTTGCATTCTATAGCTTCGTATGCTTGACACTGTCGGTCCAGTAGTTCTGAATGGTCATCGCTTCCAGCGAGTTCAGGAACGAATCATTATCCAAGCTGTACATCTCGTCCGAGTTGTCCCGAATCGTGCTGTCGTCGATGTAGCCGCTGGAATCCGGTTCGCTGAGCGCTTGCGGTTTGTTCAGATAGAGATACCTCCGGTAGAGGATGATCAATGCCGCGGAGATGCCCGAGAGTAAACCGAGTGACGCCAGACAAATGCCGGAGATGGCTCCAACGTTCAGGCGCTGTTGGCTGCGTGAACTTCGTCGATAGTCGTCCTCCTCCAGTGGGTGATCCTGATCGTCAATTCCCTCCTGTAGATCCTGCGTGGAGAAAGCTATCGCCCGCGATATGTAGCTGCTCGCATTCGGTTGACTGCCACTGCTTAGAAAGTCTCGGAAATCGGACGACAGGATCTTGCCTATTCGCCGATCACTGGCAATGACCGTGCCACCAGTGCCATCGCTATCACTATGGCTATCGGGAATGTCCCGTTCACTGCTGCTACCACTACTTCGGTCTTCCTTACTACTAGTACTAAAGCTACTGATGCTGCTAATGGTTTTGCCGTTGTCACTGGAGATCGGCGATTGCAAATGATCGCCAGACTGCACTGGGAATGTTACATTTTCGGACGGGACGTCCTCTGGAATGTTCGCATCGGTGATGTTTCCACTGCCTTCTTCGGGTTCCGCAACCTCCGTCTGATGCTCTGGGGTCAGCTCCGCAGGTTCCGTCGTGTTCTCAACGGCGGTGAGCATCAACGTGTCCAGCAAACGAGTTCCACGGTCTGGGATGCGAAGAGGTGCCTTGAGCTCCCTAAAAATTCAGAAAGTACAGTAGATGGAATCGAATTTCGGGATTAAAATTAAACTTACTCCTTCTCCAATCCGCGGTTGTAGTTCTTAAGCTTCAGAGTGGTTATGTTTTGGTCATTCCGTGAGAATATCGTTCCATTCTTTTTGAGCCGTCCCGAACCTGTTGCCAACGCCGCAGTCGATCCGATGCCACTTTCTTCAATCTTGGATGTCGTCGTCGTCGTCGTCGTCGTTGATGACCCACTTGGACCGTCCAGCTGGCTGTCCTTCCGAGTGTTTCTCGTCACATCCGGCCCGAAGTCTGTACCAGCCAGGCTTCCACTGGCGAATGTGTCGTCCACGTCCTGGGGCAGCTCTTCCGGAATGACGATACTGTTCACCGTGGGAACGGAACCTCCGGGTGAACTGTTCGAGCTCGACAGCAAGCCGCTGGACGCGGCAGCCATCGGTGGTAGGGCGGATATGAACGGCTGTGGACCACCGGCTTTGCCAGTGGGGTTGCTGTTGGATGAAGAGCTTCCTCCGGTTCCTCCCGAGGAAGAAGACGTAGAGGACGAGGGGAGTTCTCCTGCACGCTTCAGATATGTGGATTTATTGCTGTTCTCTTCCAGCTTGGACAAGAGCTTCGTGGGGTAGGAATCAATCGAACCGAGCGGTGTGCATTCGACGAGAACCACTGGAAGTGAGAAGGAGAGGTTTTATGAAATATATTGTAGATGGGTTTATGGTTTTTTATTTTTTTTTTTTGTAGAGATATCTTGGAAGTAATCGACAAATAATCTTGTGGTTACTCAAAACTAGGTTACCCAAAACTTCCAGGAGTCCAAGAGCTTAAGATCTACAAGCGTAGCCAGAGATATGTTGCTAGCTCGTGGACGCGATTCATATTTCTAGAGCTTCAGAGACCCAGATGTCCAGATGTCCTTCGTCGTCCGAGAATTTTCTAGAGTATGGTCTTAAGATCTAGAAGAGTATCTAGTGTGATGTTGGTAGTTGACAGTTACAGTACACTTTCCTTGAAGTTCGTTGAACCTTGTCTAATCAAACTTTGTGTCAAAAAGGTGTTACAGGTTGTCCAAAAACCCCCAAGAGTAAGATCTTAAGACCTTCAAGCGTTAATAGTGATCTGTTATTAGTACATGGGTATGGTACGTATCCTTGGAGAATCAAGTCTGTTGGCTAGGAAGGGTGCTAGGTGTCAGCCAAGAATTTCTTTCAATAAAGGTCTTAAGATCTAACGCATTAAAAAAATGAACTTGGTGATGAAAAAAAGGCTAAGACAGATAATTGCTTTTGGAACAATTTCCTAGGGAAGGTAATTATTGAAGCTTACTTGCAAAAAATTCAACGCCCTTGCGAGCGGCTTTCCAGCAGTTAACCGGAACATTCGCATTGGCGGACAAAAACATGCATATAGGCATGTTTTTGAGTTCTTTCTTCGTTTTATTTATCAATTCCTCCTCAGTTTTCGCGACGAAATTGTTGGAGTAGATCTTACGCTTCAGGTTGGCCCAGAAATTCTCGAAGGGACGCAGCTGAGGGACGTTGGGTGCGTTCACCGACTTGGGTACCACATCGATATTCAGCCGCTCCATCTCCTCCAACGATCGCTTCGAGTAGTGGACCGGCGCCAGATCCGGCCAGAACACCTTCGTGGGGGAAGTATAATACGAAGTGCCCTGCCAGTCGTTGCAATCCAGGGTGAGATAGGTCTCGTCGTCCATCACCACTGCCAAGTCACGATTCGCCGGGAAAATCGAGTTGATCATCTTATTCAGCCGTTGCCGCTGCGTCATTGGCTGCAGTTTCGAAACCAGTGGACGCGACTTCCGCTTCCTGACATGTATGTTCATGTTCGCCAGGTACTTTTCCACTGTTTGGCTGGTTGAACCGACCTCCCGGCCAAGCGCACGCAGCGATGTAGCCACCTTCACGGTTAGAGTTTGACTGATAGAGCTGTCAAATTTTGTTTGCCGGCTCATTGGTTACTATGATTGATGGTGCATGGATAGTTTCGTCAGTGCAGGTGAAGGTAATCCTATGAAAAATTTGCAATTTTTGTCCATTTTTTTCATCTTCTCAGATCTCAGCTTTAGCTGGCTTTGGTCGCAAGCGCCCATCTGCTGCTCGAAACCGCTATACGTAGCCATCGACACGACTGCCGATATAGATTAGCCGACGGTCATTTTGACAGAATATTTGAGGGTGTGTTCGTGTAAGTGACGTTATTAGGGGACAATTTTTAAGCTTGGGGCCGATGTGCTGATACTATCTGAGCCAAAAACAATATCCGATTTCTTCAGCCGCAGGTCATGACAGGCTCTCCTCCACAACCACCCTCGTGGGATACTTGCTTCTGATATATTCACCGACGTTGTAGGGCCGCTGCTATTCTCTCGATTTGAACTGCATTTCTGATAACTTAGAGCTGACTTGCTGTTATCGATTCTTAGCTCCTTTGCTTCCTGAGCCTTTAGCTCCCACACTCGTCTCCAGTAGTCCCCAATGGTGAATCTACTCAACGAATTTCGCCGACGAAGAGTTTCCTGCCAGTGGAATTTCTCCCAAACCCGAACTCTATCTCCACTACAGGCGAACTAGGGCAGTCTCCGGCGACAGATATGCCCTACACCGCCGGAGAGTGCTCCGGAGGTAGATAATTCCCCGAGATATGTCAGAGGCCGAGTTCGTAAATTTATGTACATCGTCCATCGCTTTCAGGGCTTCCTTGATGACCGCACCATCCGTTCCCAGACGCCACCCATATGCGGAGTGCTGGGATAATTGAAGCGCTGATGTGACCCTTTCAGCACACTCAGCTCCTCAGAAGCACGAAGCGTTATCTGTAAATATTTGCTCTGGAGCTCCGCGCTTGCAAGTGAATCTTCTCAGTGCGATTAGGCACGATTGCGAGCTGACGCTGTGTACCCTATCGAAGTGTACAGCACTCACTGCCATACTAGTGAACACGGCGATCTATCTCTTCTCCCTTCTGCATTCCACCGTGACTTCGACCGGACCAAGGTAATCCACACCCACTGCACTAGAAGGACGTAAGTGAGGGGCGGTACGTTGAAGCGGCAGCGGTGCCATCATCGCCACAGACGGTACACAGCGAATCACCTTGCACCACCTGAACTACTTTGTCGCCGGATAGCAGAACGGGCCTCTGGAATCCAGAACTTCTACCTCAGCTCATCGAACACGGTTTCCCTGTTCGCATGGCCAAACTCGTAGTGGAAATAGTGGATCAACTTCTTCCTGACGTCGTGTTTCCCTGACAGCGCTTCATTCTTCTCCAATAGCCCAAGCACTCATGGAACGTCCTCTTCATCTGTACCTGTCTTCAAAGAACGGTCTCTACTTTATGAAACTCCGCCTGAAGGGGTTTCTTCTCTGTCATATATCTTGCTTTGATCATTTGATGATGGTGTTCTGAAGTTCCTGGGAAGTTACAATTGGTTAGCCAGCTCGTTTGCACCGAGAGTTCGATGTGACGTTCTCCGCCACACGCACTAATTTCGTCCAACTGGAAACCATTTCAGTTTCAACCACCGAATGGAGGCTTGTAGACCTAGTACCCGGAATAATTTTCTAAAGGAGGACATCGTTCCCACTTGATGAGCACATCCGCGATGTTCTGCTTCGTTGGTACCCATCTCCAGTCTCGCATCCAGGTTAGCTCCAAAAGTTCACTCTGAACCCGCCGAACTGTTTGAACTTATGTTGGTCCGACTGCAGCCACGAGTACGACAGTACAGTACGAGAGTCTGTTCACAGACCAGTTCGATGGATCCGCAGAGCGTGCGTTTCCAAGACAGTCCCTGAACTGCTGCCATTTATTCCAGCCTAGGGAATGACAGTCACTTCAGTGGTGCGACCCTGGGCCCGAGACATGACCAGACTACACCTCACAAAAGCCGTAAGTGTGCTCGCTCGCATCACTGTGGACATGAATTTCGATAGATTCAACCGATAACATCGGGGAATGTTTCAACAGCTGCAAGGCTGCACAAAGTTTTTTCAAAAGATCATTCAAATGGTCTTGGTAACGTTTAAAAAGAGGATGGTAGTTCTACTGTCGATTGTTCAGAAATTTTGTAAGTAATGATGAGAACTCACTTCCTGGGGTCAACATCTGTATTTGCTATTAGCACAGGACTTAGATTAAGTAGGACGCTTATGGTTAGCAGATGCTTATCTTAAAGTTTGTGAAATCATTGTGTTTTACACGGATGGATCGAAAATAAGAGAAAATACTGGAGCCGGGGTTTATGGCCCTGGAATCAGGAAAGCTATACCAATGGGGCATAGTCCAACGGTATTTGAAGCAGAAATTCATGCAAAGGGGCTTAAAGCTTTTACATGTAAATCTAAGCTAGTGTGGGAATGCATTCTTTCTTTAAGACAATTGACCAGTAGGAACGAAGTTACTATACTCTGGATGCCCGGCCATTGTGGTATTGAAGGAAATGAAAAAGCTGTCAGCCTAGCAAGAGAAGGTCAAATTTTATCGGTCCGGAACCATGTGCAGTCCCAGAGTGTACTCTGAGTACGGAAATAAAAAAAAGGGAAATGTCCATGGTAGAGTCAAACTGAAATACTTTGGATATATGCAGACGAGCCAAGAGATTTATAAGACCAAGTAAAGGGCGATACGGTCAAAATTTGGTCAATATCAACTTGACGTATTTCTTTCAATTTTGCATTTAAAAAACCTGAACACCCCTCATTTTGAAGGTGTGTGTGTGTAGAATGTTGCTCCTATTTTGATTTTGGAATTCACTCTTCAGTTGTCAAAATGCCGTCCAAGCAAGAAGAGCAGCGTATCAAAATTTTGCTCGCGCATCGCGAAAAATCCGAGCTACTCGCGACGCAGAAGTTGGCAAAATCGCTAAAATTTGCCAAATCAACCGTTACAAATGTAATTAAAGTGTTTGGGGAACGTTTGTCGACAGCCAGAAGTCTGGATCGGGGAAATCGAAAACCGGAAGCCGCTGAGACGACAAAGAGAGTTGCCGGTAGTTTCAAGCGAAAACCCCAACCTCATCTCTCCGAGATGCCGCAAATAAGCTGGGTGTATCGTCTACAACCGTGCATCGAGCCAAAAACGAGCCGGACTATCGACTTGCCAAGAAGGTAGTGACTCCAAATCGCGATGATAAACAAAATACGACGGCCAAAGCGCGATCCCGGAGGCTGTACACGACGATGCTGACGATGTTTGACTGCGTGGTAATGGACGTCGAAACCTACGTCAAAGCCGACTACAAGCAGCTTCCGGGACAGGAGATTTATACGGCAAAAGGAAGGGGAAAGGTAGCAGATATTTTCAAGCACACGAAACTGTCAAAGTTCGCAAAGAAATATCTGGTTTGGCAAGCCATCTGTACCTGTGGCTTGAAAAGCAGCATTTTCATAGCTTCCGGGACTGTCCAAGACTGGACCAAGAAATTTACGTGATAGAGTGTTTGAATAAACGTCTGCTGCCTTTCCTGAAGAAACACGGTTGTTCCGTACTGTTTTGGCCGGATTTGGCATCTTGCCATTACGGTAAAAAGGCCATGGAGTGGTACGCCGCCAACAACGTGCAGGTGGTTCCCAAGGACAAGAACCCTCCCAACACGCCAGAGCTCCGCCCAATTGAGAAATACTGGGCTATTGTCAAGCGGAACCTAAAGAAGACCAAAAAAACTGCTAAGGACGAGCAGCAGTTCAAGGCAAACTGGCTTTCTGCGGCGAAGAAGGTGGACAAGGTGGCTGTACAAAATCTGATGGCAGGGTCAAGCGTAAGGCCCGGCAATTCGAGTTTGGAAAAGCGGAAGCCTTTACTGAATATTTTTCCTGAATTTTATACTAATTGAACTTGAAAAAGAAATTTAATTTGATTTTTTAAATAAACGATTTCACCGATTTACACGCGTTTTCCCTTGACCAAATTTTGACCGTATCACCCTTTAAAGTAAAAGCTCAGATCTTACTAAATCTTAGAAAAAAAGACCGCCGGGTCACTGCCCGCGTAAGGCTTGTTCGCGACAAAATTTGAACACCCCTAAAAACGTATATCTCTGGAAATACTTCATCAACGCATGAAATATTTCGCAGACTGATTAACGTATGTCTGGTCATTGTGTAAAATCATTTTTTTTGTGATACTACAAAAGATCGAAGATGGCGTCGAAAGAAGAGCAAGTGCAAAAAGCAATTGTGTGAGATCGCAATGAAAATCCGGATCTTTCAGTAAGAAAACTTGCAAAAAAGCTTGGTTTTCCTGAAAGCCATGTCTACAAAGTTCTTATATCTTTCGATACACGTTTGACAACATCCAGAAGGGCTGAGAGCGGAACAAAAACGGATCCCAGGAACCACCAGAAGGACGCGAAGGTGAAACAAATATTGAGAGACCAGATCTTTCGTTACGTACTGTGGCTAGGAAAATAAAAATGTCCCAAACTTTCGTGCATACTTCCAAGCACCAGCAAGGTATGTAGTTGTTCAAGGTGAAAACTGTACCGAACCGTAATGATAAACAAAATGTGACGGCTAAAACCCGGGCTCGCAAGTTGTATCCCGAATGTTTGATGATGTTTTCCTGTGTGAAACTTATGTGCTGGAAGACTTTAAGCAGCTTCCCGGAATGTCTTATTATACTGCCATGCAACGGAACGGCATAGAGGAGCATTTCAGAACGAAGGAAAAGGTCAAGTTTCCCAAAAAATATTTGGTTTGGCAGGCAATATGCTGCTGTGGTCGAGCAAGCCAAAGCTTCATCATTACCGGAACGATAAACAAGGAAATATACCGTTAGGAATGCCGGTTACCATTCCTTCGCATCCATGACACTTCCTCGCTATTTTGGCCTGATTTGGAATCTTCTCACTACGCCAAAGATGTTTTGGAATGGAGTCCATGTTGTACCGAAAGATTCGAATAAACCTAACTGCCCGGAGCTGCGACCTATCGAGCGGAACTGGGCTCTCGTGAAGAGAGAACTCTCTCAATAGAAACAACAAGCTACAACTATAGAAAAATTTCGGAAACCTTGGACAAAGGCTCGATTTACGGTTGCAGAGAAGTCTGCACAGACCCTAATGGCTGGTGCAAACTCAAAAGTTCGTAGATTCTTCATGCAGCCCAATTAAGTAACTGTTATTAATTTAAAGATGATCAATAAATGGTGTCCACGATGAAATTGCCACACACAAAATTGATTCGCAAAATTTGAGTTTTCATCCGATTGCCATCAAATTTTCAGGGATTGAGAAATAACTATTAAACTTCATTTTACCATTTTACTCGTATTTTATTTACAGTCCATACGCAAATGCCCGCACCTTGGCCTTAACCCCGGCCATAAAATTCTGCACAACCTGTGAATCAACCGTTTTTTGCATGTAAACCCATACTTTCTTCAGTTCCTCGACTGTCTTCACTACCTTAGGTCGTTTAAGAAGGTGCTGCTTCATAATCGCCCAGTACTTCTCGATGGGGCGGAGCTCCTGAGTGTTGGGAGGGTTGAACATTTTCGGCACGAAATTGACCTTATTGTCCGCATACCACTTCAGCACGTCCTTGGAGTAGTGGCATGAGGCCAAATCCGGCCAGAAGATTGTTGGGACGTTGTGGGCCTTCAGGAGAGGAAGCAGCCGCTTCTAGAGGCACTCTTTTATGTACACCTGTCCGTTCATCGTGTCCTGGGTCACGAAAGGTGCACTCCGCTTCCCGCACGTGCAGATGGCTTGCTAAACCAGGAATTTTTTCGCAAATTTGGACATCTACTGAGTGCGGACAAGCTCCGGAACGCTGAACTTAACGCTGAACCTTGGCCGTGAAAAACAAATTGCCGGGGATCTGTTTGAAGTCGGCCTTCACATATGTTTCGTCGTCCATGATGCAGCATTCAACTTTCGTCAGCATGTTGAGGTACAATTTCCTGGCACGGGTTTTGCCGGACTTGTTCTGCTTCTCGTCACGATGAGTGGCCTTTTGTACCTTGAACGTTCGAAGCCCAGCCTTAGTTTTTGCCTTCTGGACAAAACTTCGGCTTAGGTGCAGCTTCTTAGCCACATCCCGAACGGGGGCGTACGGATTTCGGTTGAAGGCCCCAACTACGCGGTTGTGATTTTTGGTGTTGTACGGAATACTTTTTCCTTCACTTCTGGGCTTCCGATCGGTGGTCAACCGTTCCTCGAACCGCTTAATCACTCGCGACATCGTGGAATTCGCGATTCCCAACATTTTAGCGATGGAACGATGCGAGAGATCCTTGTTCTCGTGATGAATGCGCAAGATTTTATCACGCACGAGCTGTTCTTTCGACTCCATTTCCGCGAGTTTTGATCACAGGACTTTAAAACTTGCAGGATGTAAATAATGCACTATGAACTAAATCCACCCAAATTTTCATTAAATTCTACCCAACGGTTAAAAAGTTAGAGCAATTTCATAGTGTGGCAATTGTCTAGCAAGTTTCATGATATTCTAAGAAGTTCCACCTCTAGGAAGATTCGCAAATTGTTGAAAAGCTTCATGAATTACGTGACTGTTCTCTATTGGAAGTTCTCTAATTTCCTGGAAAGTTCCTTGAATTTTCGGGAAGTTCCCTGAACATCTTGAGTAGTTCTATGAACTTCTGAAAAATACCCAAAATAATCTGATAAGTTTTCTAAGCTTCTGGATGCCCCCTGAATTTTGGATAGTTATCTGAACTTCTGTGAGGACCCTTTACCTTTGTAAGAGAAAATCGGGTAAAATGGACCACTTCCTGGAATTCGATCAAAGTAAAATGTATTCCATACAGTTCTTCAGCTTTTTCTGCAAATTTACAGTGCATTTGGGTTCGATATAGTAGCACCCCAAGTATAGTTTTTGAGTAAAAATTTCAGTTTGCATCCTAAATTAGGGGAATAATGGGTAAAATGGGACACTTACTGTGGTCAACCCTAAATGAAACCAACTCCATTCGATTCCCCACATTTTTTTTCCCATAAGATAAGCTATTTGTCAGGACTCCTACCCTGCGCCGTCTAAATCAATGGGATTTTTACCTTTTTTTGTCCACTGTGCAATGGGGCTGTACCTTGTTGTTTTTTTAGTTTTTTTTTAGTAAATTAATTCCACCCAATTTCACTATCTGGACCAATCGCTTTTGAACAAAATTGGAAAGGTCAGCTGTTGTTATGGGGCTTGTTGGTTTGGTAGAGCCCCGTGGATTGTAAAACCCTTTCACAGGATGTTCTTTGGCAATATTTTTCGTGTGGTGCAATAAGTTCGTGGACAGCCTTTAGGAAGAGTATATCAGATGCAATATACCATCCTACAAGGCTCTCTTGATACTCAAGTTTGGGCTGATATCCCGAAAAAAAAATCCCCCAAAACTGGCACCCCTGCCCCTGGCATCACCCCATACATACTCACCTCCACACACGGTAATCCAGAACCAGTGCTTCCACCAGTGCAGTGTCATTTTGGCGAGGGAATGGTGCTTCCTCCTTACCGGACGACCCCCGCTACCACTGTTCGGCCACAGTTTGCCGGTAGCTTCTTCCTGGACCACTTTCTTGCTTGCTTTCTCCACGCCTCCAAGGCAATTATTTTATTGGCATTATCCTTTCAACGAGCCACAGCTTTCCGGATGGCATTCGTTTGTCTGCTCGAAGATCTAAAAAAAAAACCGGAGATGAAAAGTTACATTAGTATAAGGTGGTTACTCGGTAGGATGTGCCCAGAGAAGAACCCAACCCTGCCCGGAGGGAGAAGCTTTTCACTTTGCAACAAATTCAATTAGGCCGCTAAAAGCGATCAACTCTGAAAGGATGTTTCACCTGAGTCCCCAGTTCAGTTCACTTTCTTTCCTCGATTGGATGGTTTTTGCAAAGTGGGGAAATGAGTTTCAAGACAAATCGTTAGCCTAATTGAAGGAGTTTTCCATGTCCGGAAACCGGAACATTTTAACAAATTGATTCGCCAAAATTGCGTCAATTTTTCTTTTCATTCGGGTAACGAATTAATCATTTCGTTGGCCTAATAGGTTTCGGTTTCGAAATACACCTTCAAGGCTGGAGTCAACAACGGCTCAAGAACAGAAGTGAAACCTACCTTCCAACCTACCGACCGAATGGTGGATCGATCTGATCAGATTGCTCACAGTTCCTCCTCTGATGAATTTCCAATTACAAAAAAAAAACACAAAAACGCTGTCCGTTTTCCATCAATTTCCATCATCATTCATGCATTTCATTTACCGAACAGCTCGCCCTCTCGCGAGACGCGAAAAAGACTTTCGATTTCAGCCCCCCGAAGCCTTCACGCCGATTCGATGGTTTTCCATCAGCTCCAAATTGATGGCCGGTTTCCCATGGCTGCCGGGTTGCATCACATCAAAATCAAATCCGAAACTGGAAAAGGGTTTTTTCTTTCAATTCAAATGATGACGGAATCCATTGAGGTGTCTATTTTTCGGTAGATGACCGACCCTCGATGGGACCTCGAACCCACTGCATGCTACCGGATCAAGACCGATTAAAGTACGAGCATCCATTGAAGTTAAATACTCCCCGGCGGAGGCAAATGAGGCAATATGCCGTAATAAGAAGCATTTAAGCTGGAAGCTTTAAATGTAGCAAGGGGAGGAGAGGAAGCAACCAGAAGCGGGCGAAAAATTGGTTCGTAATGAAATAATTAAGAAGGCTATTTTGCTCGAAGCCGGAATCGGAATCGGGGGTTTTCTTCATTTTGCTTCGGTTGAAACACTTCTGACGCCTTCTCCGTCCACCTTCATGCAATGGAGCATAAGACCGTTTTCCGTTGCTGGTGTTGGCTTCCACGTGAGAGTGAAAGTGTTTTATTTTCGGTAATTTTGTATGTTACGAAAGGAAGCTGAAGGCGGTAACCGATTGGGTTTACTGGGTGAAGCGGAAGAGGTTCCGGGTCCAGTACTGAAGGATTCTGTTCGCCCGAGACGGGATACAGTGTGACCTAGGAAAAATGCTATGTAATAATAACTTTTTGGGTAGGTTCAAACATTAGTTTGGATAATTTTCTATATGTGTGTTATTTTCGAACATACACAGAAGAAAGTTTAACCGTTCAATTCGCTTTCTGAATGGTGTCAGAGAAGCAAACTGATACTTAGCGTGGATAAATGGCAGGTAATCACGTTACACATCCAATACACATCGAGAATCCAATTCTGTTTGGTTTCTTAATTGATGGCAATACTCTTAGTAGAGTTACCAGTGTGATTCTACTGGGTGTTCAACTACACAGAGACAAACTCGACAGTCAATTTCACCATTATTGGGGGTTACGATTACTATTACAGTCATCTTGACCATGATTTAATTGTCGGTATAACGATAGAATTTTTCTCAAAGTAGATTCAGAAATTTGAAGTACAAATACAAATAGTCAATTTAACCATTGGGGGACCATTATTGGAGTTTGGGATGACTATAACAGACTATAAAACAGAACAAACAGACTATCATGCTCAAAATGACTATTACAAAATTAACTATTCAACATTCTCTCCAAGCTCGGAACAGTTATTGTAACCCTAACCCTAGTCCATGATACTACGAATGTGGTGAATTCTAACATTTTCATGGTTAATGTGACCATTATTAGCAATGGTCATCTTGACCTTTATTTGAACCAATTCAAAACTACTTCAATTCAATCTTCAAAAACATGCCGAGCTCTATCGGACCTATCGATACATTCTCTTCACATCTTTGGTTCTAGCAGAAATTGCTGTTTAGTACTGCCCAAGTAGCACACTAAGATCATAATTAGTTTAAGTAACTCGATTATGATTAAGCAAGTCATATTGATGTTAATTCAGCTTAATAGCAACAAGTGTGCTACTAGGGTGGGGTCCCATGATGTTGGGAGGATATTTACAATTTCAAGCCATCATAATTTAAATTTGGCGTTTTGTACGCAATAAATAAAAACATAATTAGAATAAATATACGTCGGTCTATCGGGTATTTTTTACCCATTTTTTCAAAATCTTTGTTATTTGGGAAATGGGTATGAAATACCCATTATACAAAACGTCTGTTATTTAAGAAATGCATCTAAAATACCCATCTTTCAGAATGTTTGTTTTTTGCGAAATGGGTATGATACACCAATTTTTCGTGATTTGTTTTTAGTTGTGATATTGAATAATGAGCATACGCATTAATATAATAGGTAGCAATTACTGTATTTGTATCTGTATATTTGTTCGTAATGACAAACTTTTAGCCCCAGGCCTTTTTCCTCTCAACACAGAGAACAGAAATCCAGGCTCGAACTTTTTTTTTCCATTTTAACAGAACCTTTCGATGCTACAGTACTGGCAAGAAAAAAGTACACACTCATATTATACATTTTCTTCGAAAGATTATATTTTAATCTTTATGGTTACAACAATGATTCCTTTGAACGAAAAGGAGGCAATAGTGCGAAATCAAAAAAATCAAATCAAAAAAAAATTAGAAACTTATTCTTTCGGAGTAGTTCGAAATTCTTGTTTTCTCTTATTTTCGCTTGGCAAGAAAAAAGTACACAGAACTATACCTGATAACTAGGTAATCAAATTTAATCAAAACTGACACAAACTCAGTACTTTGTATGACTTCCTTTGGCACTGATGACTGCTTCCAAACGACGTGGCATACTTTCGACGAGATTTCGCAAATACCGCTCGTCAATTAACTCCCAGGTCTCCTGTAGAGCTTCAAAGAGCAGGTTTTTGTTGGTAACATTGGTTTTGTCCATTTTTGAATCCAATATCGAGCACAAATTCTCGATTGGATTCAAGTCCGGTGACTGAGACGGCCATTCCAACACTTTGATATGTGATCCACGGAAAGACGTTTGAGTTTCACGAGCCGTATGTTTCGGGTCGTTGTCTTGTTGAAAGAGGAAGTCATCCTCGAGCCCAACCTTCAGCAAGAAAACCTGCAGATTTTCGGAGAGGATGTCAATAAATATATTTTTTTTAAATAATCGTTTACAGAGATTGCTGTCGCTCAGCCCAACCCGGTATAAATTAGCGTTCAAAGAATAATGATTGGACATGAGGCGAGACATGACACGAATGAAGTCTCGACCCACATCCACATCGATCCCAGCGTATTGGTTAACAATCATACCTCTCACGCCAAAGTCACGAGTTCGAATCTCACCCCCGGACAAGTTACGAAAATGCCCAAAAGCGGTGTTTGAGTGACTACGACGGGAGATGAACCAGCCCGAGGCTGAAAATCTCGATAATCAAGAAACAAAAAAAAAATCCCGCTAAACCAAGATTTCTTCGACACCTTTGGGATGATAGAATGTTGCCATCGCCCCAAATCTCCTACACTCCTTTTATACTGCCAGCTGACGAGTGACTGTTGACGAAAAATAGGAAAAAATTCGTTGAAGGCGATTTGTCGATCACAAATATCGCCTTCCATAGCGCCCACCTTCGCAAGCGAGTCCGCTTTCTCATTGCCCGGAATTGAACAATGAGATGGGACCCATACAAAGGTGATGATAAAATAACGCGAAGATAAAGCACTTAGAAGCTCCTGTATTTTCATGAGAAAATACGAGGAGTGCTTTACCGGCCTCAAGGAGCGAATAGCCTCTATAGAACTGAGACTATCCGTGAAAATGAAGTACTGATCCGGTGGTAATGAGGCAACAATTTATAGCGTAAAATGTATTGCCGCTAATTCAGCGACATACACGGAACAAGGGGCTTGAAGTTTACGGTTGGCGCTATAAATTATATTAAATATACCAAAGCCTGCTAACTCCTCTATCAAAGATCCGTCAGTGAAGAACGATTTAGTGGAATCAACTTGGCCAAACTTTGCAGCAAATATCACAGGAGCAATCATAGGACGATGATGCTCTGGGATTCCACGAAGCTCCTGCTTCATGGATAAATCAAAAAGAACCGAATTGTCGAAATCGGAGAAGCAAACACGATTGGAAATGTTCGGCGAAGGGCTGACATCGTGTGTTATGTACAAATGGTACAAGGTCATGAAGCGGGTTTGAGGATTCAACTCAAGGAGCTTCTCAAAATGTTCGATTACCTGAGGGTTCATAACTTCACACCTGGTGAGGAGCCGGAGAGATAATTCTGAAAACCGATCCGAGAGTGGCAACATGCCAGCCAGCACTTCAAGACTCATGGTGTGAGTCGAGTGCATGCAACCTAATGCGATACGAAGACAGCGATACTGAATACGTTCCAGTTTAATGAAGTGCGACCGAGCCGCTGACTGAAAACAAAAACTACCGTATTCCATAACCGACAAAATCGTTGTCTGGTACAACGTAAGAAGATCTTGTGGATGAGCTCAGGTCCCGGTAATTGTGCAGAGAAAGTTGATCCTTGGCTGGCACTTTCGCTTCAGATACTCAATGTGGGATCTCCATGTGCACTTTGAATCGAACCAGACCCCATGATATTTAAATTACATAGAATGAATTATCGGTTTACCCCAAATTTGAAGCTTCGGTTGTGCAGGATTATGCTTCCTAGAAAAACACTACCAACTCAGTTTTCTCCGTAGAGAGTTCGATACCTAGCTCTAGAGCCGAAGTAGACAAATTGTCTAAGGTATCCTGTAAGGGTCCTTGCAGATCGACCCCATTGGGTCCCGTGACAGACACTACGCCGTCATCTGCAAGTTGTCTCAACGTACAGTTGTCACCTAGACAACCGTCAATGTCTTTGACATAAAAATTATACAAAAGGGGACTTAAACATGATCCCTGGGGGAGACCCATGTAGCTAAATCTGCTGTAGAGGTTCCATGAGAGAAGCTCATATGTTTCTCCGACAGCAAATTGTACAAAAAATTATTCATTAATGGTGAAAAGCCACAAGCGTGGAGTTTATCTGAAAGAACTTCAACAGATACTGAGTCAAAAGCCCCCTTTATGTTCAAGAATACAGAAGCCATTTGCTCTTTTTTAGCAAAAGCTAACTGAATATCTGTGGAAAGCAACGCGAGACAGTCGTTCGTTCCCTTATCCCTACGGAAACCATATTGAGTATCTGAAAGCAGGTTGTTCGTCTCAACCCATTTGTCCAGACGGAAAAGGATCATTTTCTCCAACAACTTTCGAATACAGGATAACATCGCGATGGGTCAATAGGAGTTGTGGTCGGACGCGGGCTTACCAGGTTTTTGAATGGCAATAACTCTCACCCGTCTCCAATCATCCGGTACAATGTTGAGTTCCAGAAACTGATTAAACAAGTTCAACATGCGCCTCTTTGCGACGTCTGGGAGGTTCTTAAGCAAGTTGAACTTGATCCTATCAGCCCTGGAACCGTATTGCCACACGAGAGGAGTGCGAGAGAGAACTCTACCATTGAAAAGGGTTGGCTAATCTCATCTATCGAATTCGTGTTTTCGCGAGGAATCATCCGTGCCGGCACAGAATCTGGACAAACTTTTCGCGCGAACTTGAGGATCCATTGGTCCGAGTACTCCTCGCTCTCGTTGTTCGTAGTTCGGTTACGCAATGTTCACGCCGTATTCCAAAGGGTATTAATCGACTTCGAAGTGCTCAGGTGTTCCCATCTACGGAAACTTTTGAACGCGTCGGACTTTTTGCGGTAAACCTCGGTGCATTGCTGATCCCACCATGGAGAAGGAGGTTTCCTACGAAATGACGTTCCTGGAACAGGTCGAGTTTGAGCTTGAACCGCGCTGTCTAAGATCAGGCTGGAGAGGAAGTTATATTCTTCCAGAGGTGGAAGCCCTTCTACCGTCGTTACGGCTTCATCTACTGCTGTCCTAAACTTTTCCCATCGATGTGACGGGTAAGATCATACGTGACATTGACTGATTTCGACGGATTGAACCCGGTGGCAACCGAAATTTTTATGGGCAAATGATCACTACCGTGGCGATCCTGGATCACATTCCACGTGCAGTCAAACGATAATTAACTCGAGCAAAGTGTGAGGTCTAATCTACTCCCAACTGAGGATGTACCAGCCAAACGTGTTACTTCTCCATTGTTAAGAACTGTCATATTGAAGTTGTCACAGAGGTCATATATCAGAGAAGACCGGTTGTCGTCGTACAGTTCTCCCCAGCCTGTACAGTGAAAGCTAAAATCTCCCATGATCAACCGCAGAGCAGGAAGAACCGAGCAAATATCTCCACGCGAATCCTCACGATTAAGACGAATAATATTGAAATCATGAAACGGAAGATCGATTTCGGAAGAAAGCCATGTTTCACAAAGAGCAAATGCATCACAACCGATATTGTGAGCTAAATATTTGAAAGATTTTAGATTAGGAACAAGACTTCGACAATTCCACTGTAGAAGATTGATCAAATCGCCGACCTTATTTGTAAAATTATCCATCGAAGAAAATGATTGCTGCAAGGAGGGGCCACTTAATTGTCAATTGCTTTAAAAAAGTTTTCACTGTGGGAAGCATTGCAAGAACAATGCTTTTAAGAGGGTCAGAAATTTCGAGGTGCTTGAAGATACATTGACATGAAGTTCACGAGGTTCCCTAACGGCAATTTGTAGGTCGTGAACTGTTCCGAATTGCCTTGCAATCTGTTCCTGACATGATTTGCACATTATCCTGCTGAAACACGAATTTCTCTGATATGATGTCAGCGAAGGATTTAGTAAATCAATATGACATCTAGCAACTGAATGCAGTTTTCCAAATCCATCCTGGTCAAAATGATGCAAATAGCGGAACCACACCATAAGTGTCCCACCTCCGACTAAGCTCAAATCCTCAAATCGTGCCAATAATATGCACAACTGTCAGGGTGTGAAATTATATTATCCCGTTCTTTAGTCCAGGGCATGTATTTTTTCACAAAACTCAACCTTGCCCCAAAATGAACTGATGTGAAATCTGGTTTCTTTTCCGTTTTGGTGTACTTCAAGTGGCCATATCCGCGCAAAATCTGCGCTACAAGATTGGGGGTGATTGGGAGACTCAGTGCTTACTTCCTCTGCTGCGGAAAACTGTCCAGTCTCACAAATTTGTCCGACACGGTTTCGACCCTCGAGTTTATTTTTAATGACAGATTTTTCTCCTTTCCAGAGATGCCAGATATTTTTTTCTCCAAATGTCTGCGATAAAAAATTGAAATGTCTGGGAATGTCTAAAAAAGTCTGTATTTTATTTTTAATCAGCTAAATTAGAGTTCTTTTAATTAAAAGACGTAATAAGAGAGCGAGTCATATCATTTTCGCAATATGTGGGATTATGTAAACATTGCTGCATCTATTTGTTGGAGTGTATGCAATCTTACGCTATTGTTTAATATTTTTATTGTGACACTTAAGCATGAAGCATTCGCATAGCGCAACGTTACTTCCAGTTTTGTATTTTAAAATCAAAACTTAGTTGGATAAATTCAAGAGAATTTTTTTTCTATGTCCGAAAAAAAAGGATTAAGCTACTATGTATTACAGAGTCAATTTACTGTTACATAGATAAAAAAGTTGATTTCATAAATTTATTTTTAATTTAATTATTAAAGAAAACACTACAATGAAACTCATTTTTACACGGAGAGAAAACAGTCCCGTTTGAAATAACTAATTTATTTGCTGACATCCAAACTAAAATACTAGTTGTTTTGAAAATCCGTGTTGTTGTTTTATGAAAAACGATTTTGTTTTGAAACAAACAGGCAAGTTGGTTGTTCCTACATAAAGATATTACCACAATACAACACAAATTATGGTAGCTCTAAACTCAAATTTTTGTTGTTTGTTTTTGTTTGTTTTTGTTTGTTTTTGTTGTATTATTAACAAAACACAGGTTGCGTTGACTCATGGCTAGCCCACAATTGATACGTTGTGGATGCGTTTGCGTGAATTTGACAGTTATCCCATAGATTTTCTGTCAAATTTACATCAACGGTACGCGAACGTTTGGCGTACAGCCATGGCGCTGTCACTTTACAATATATTGAATACCCAATATTTACCGAATGGTGTATTTTCGCGAAAGTTTTCATCGCAGGTGAAAATGTTATGCTTTATTTAAAAAGAAACCTGAAAATAGTAAAAAGGCTCGCATTAACATCTGTAGACTAAGCGAAATCTATAAATGTAAATGTGCACTTTTCTAATGTTTGTCAGCATTGTATTCAAATAAATATTCTTGAAATTAAAGAAGAAATTTAGGTGTTTGTATTTAAACGGATATGTTTGTTGTTTCAACCGTTTTCATTTTTTTGTTTCAAACAGTAATTCAGTTTAAATCGTACTAAAAGTTATTTGAAACAAACCATACGCGTTGGTAGAATCAATCAATAAATCTGTTTGTTTTTGTAACTGTCATAATGAAACAACCTACAAAATGGTCAATTCAAACGGATGTCAGTTGAACTTACCTGCCTCATTCCTGAAACTATAACTCAAAATTTCAGTTTGTTTTAACCACCATAGGTAATCAAATCCTCGGTCATATTAAACTAATATGATGTTTGTGCCATATTCAACGTGAAAGTCCGGTTAAATAAAACTAGAATATGTTTGCGTTTAAAAAATCTTTTTTCTCAGTGTGTTAAAGAGGATTTTTTTTGTAGTTAAAGTTGAGGAACTGTCGACTTGCGTATTTTCGAATTATCTATCGGTGTTAAAAAAAGTGCATTTAATATTTTTGTTTATATTTTATATACCGTGTACGTATATTTGATGGAGTATTGAATGTTATTTTGCGTACTTTGTATTTTGCGCAGTATTTCAGTCTAGTATAAGAAATAAGATTTTTTTCAAACCCACCCACTTGGGACTTATATAGCTGTACCTTATTAGTGAGTTTATTTGTATTTTGATACGGAGGAAATATATTTTTAAAAGTATTTATAGTTTACTTGATAGATGAAGCTGATGGATTCTTGGTTAAAATACTCAGCAACCCCTTTTTTTACGTTAGATTTCTCAATATGATTTTAATTGTTGTAAAACTTGAACTTCGTTGTGACTTAATGGCAATGGACCAATATTACTAACGCTTTGACAGTAATTTTCGTGGTGACAGTAGCAGTAAAGCTTATTGATTTTTTTTGCAGTAGATGGATGGATAAGAAAATTGCATTTATAAAGCCCATCTCTTAAGCATGGGATCGAACCCTACCATAAATAGGGACTTCATGTTACTCTCGAAATGAGCCTAAAAGCTACTTATCTTCGAGCCTATTGTGTCTCCAAGTGGCCCACCGCTTTCGTTTCCTCAAGGATAACTACTTTGATAATAAATCATAGCTACGCTATTTTAAAATATTTCAACAGAGCTTCTTACTATACTGTTTGGAACCTCGTACGTTTTAAATTCTTTTATTTGAAATTATGAAAAATATTTCGAATGTCTGTAAAAGTCTGCAAAATGTGTGCACCGCTAAAAAAGTCTGCAACAAAAATGAAAAATCTGTAAATATGGTATCCCTGCTCCTTTCTTCATATTTACACTCCCGCTTCATTTTACTCAATTTTTGAGTACAACTGTATACTATCCCTTTTTCTCACGCGGTTATGCTACTCAATTTTTGTTAAAAAGTGGATCAACTCAATTTTTTAGGAGATCCACAAAATTGAGTAACATTTCCGTGAGAGAAATAGAGATGGTATACAATTGAGTAAACGGAAACGAGAGTGTACTTCCTTCCCCAAAAAAAAACAGATCCACAAGATAGCAAAAACAAAGGTAGACTCATTGTGATTGTATGGTGGTGTGCGTTCAAATAAATTGCCTGTCTTTTTACGCCATTATGTTTTTTTTTGTTTCATTGGTGTGAATGACGTCAAATTTTAACCATGTTATAAAAAATGTAACATTGAGTTAGCTATCACACATGATAGAATTAAATTATTTTCCTTCTCTTGATTTATTATTTTATACAAAAAAAAGGATGCGTTTAAAAGAATGCAGTTCACCGCATAGAGGGGAAGGAAACCCGCACTCATAAAATTTGTTATTCCATCTCTAGTTGAGTTGTTTGAGATAGCTTCCCTTGATAGATACGAAGTTCGCCCCGGTAAGTTTAATGGTTAAGGTGAATCGCTGCTCCATGTATTTTTTCCTATCTTTTATCTCTTTCTCGCAAACTTACCTCCCAATTTCGAATTGATAAATCTCCATTGTTACTGAATGAACATCGAATCGAACTCTATCAGATTGCTCACAGCAAGTAAGTATACAAACTGATGTGATTAAATATTCAGTGTCTAGAACAGAATCTGAGTTATATCAATTCTAAACTTTGAAAGTATGGCTGCCGTCGAGAATGCTTCACCGTATGCCGTTAATTCATTTCTTTTAGTTTATAAGATCACCACAACTGAAATGCAAGTGTGCCTTTTTCAATAACCTGTCTTCATCAAAGGTATTCCTCCTCTTTCTCTCTCTTCTCTCTCTCTCTCTCTCTCTCTCTATCTCCCTTACTGCTCGCATGTGCTTCATTTCTGCAACATCATCAACAACCAATCGAGATCACTCTGCTGCTTTTGAACTGGCCTGCTTTGTCCTGACCCTAACCTCGTCAATACCAAATTTGCTTGCATTTTTTTCCTCCGACGACCGACCCGGAAAGCAGGTCAAACACGCTACTTCCCAACGAACCATCGGTCATCGTTTGTCGTCGCCCGACCAAATCCAGCCTGGCCTGCGAGTGAAGTACCCACCGACTGCGGTCGTGACCCATAAAACTGTCTCAGTCTTCGATGTCGAGGTTCGATTTCCTCCTTCGCCATTCTACCTACTGAGACTGCCAATCATTAAGGTAAATACACGTTTTCGTGTGGCGCTGAAATGGCGGCAGGCGAGGGTGCTCCCGGTTCATGTTGTTCTCTGTTTTGGTCAGTGTTATTAGGTCAGCCGCCTCGTCCCGGACTTGGATGGTGTAGTCGGCTAAAGACGTTGGAAACGGTGGTGGGTTCGATTCTTCGTTTGGTCGGATTGGTTCGATAGCAAGCACTCAATTGATAACGGTGCGGAAGTTCAGAGTCGGTAAACGCTGGCCGCAGAGACGTTGAATGCTCAAAAGAAGAGTGCAATTGAAGGCGGACGAATGCTCGCCTACTATGATTGATATTTTCGGACATCGCTGGTTTCCTGTCATGTTTGGAATTTGATACCCATTTAAAATGAGATTGATGAGGTTGGAGACTCCGTGGGCTAGTCATCGGAAAAAAGACCTTCATCATTGACTAAGTAGGCGAAGCTTTGATTCTCGCACCCTTTGTTACTTATTATTCCTTCCGCACATCATCACCGCTAGGGGCATATTCATCCGCTGCAAATGATCTAAATTTAGACCATTCATTATGTAAAATCCAATTACAAATGCAAATGCACCTCCACGCATTAAAATGGCGAAGGATGAAGATGAAGGAGGGAAAACTGGAGCATTCCATCAATGCAATGGCGTTGACGTTCGTGATAAAAATAAACTTCATGCGAACCTTGTGCGACACTTGCTGCAGGGCTTTTCCAAACGATAGGTGGTGATTCAATCATGAGGCATTTGATGAGATATAAATAAGCACACGGATTGTCCTGCTGCTTCTTCCAATTACGGTCTTTTGAAGTTCCAACCTGCTGCATAAATTGATTCGTTATCACACTTCACACAGACAATTATATCGCATTCAACCATGTGCGTAGCCAAATCATCAAAGAAACATTTCATCGAATCATAATGAACAATATGAAGATCTTTCTTCGGAGAACAAAGACTCACAGCTCGATGAACACAGTCGAAGATAAAGGGCAGGGGCAGTTTTTTTTTTGTTTGTTTGTACTTTTCTATCCCTCTCTTAGTCATACACTTAAAATTGAAGAAGAAAATTCCATTCAAACCAGAATAACGAAATTATTCGCTTCAACGAACTGTCACGTCTTTCAACAAACGGTAGGCATTGCCAGTCGCTAAGAAACTTAAGCAGCAGACAACAACCAGTCTGGTGTTCTGTTTTGTGTATTTCGCAATCAGACAAAATGGAGCGAATGGACTTTCTGCTCTGAATAATTTTTAAATAAAAAAAAGATATAACGAAAGGAAATTTGTGTAACGATGGATTGTTGTTTTCTGTTGTTTCACTTTCGGATGTGAAGAGAAGGACAAAATCTGACTAGGAATGAATCACTGTCATAAAATTGACCTTCGATTTTAGATGTGCATGTTCTGAATGAATGAAAGGTTTTAGGGGATTGGCAGAGAATTAATTTTGACATCGGGCATTGACATTGGCGTTGACGGCATCCAAAATTCGCTCACTCCCATGTGGAACCCCATCTGAATATTCATACAATTTAAAAGATAGCTGGAAAGTTATAATCGATTTTAATTTAGGCAATGTTTAACCTCACTTTAGTTGTTCTTGGATTCCTCAATTGGCAATCAGGAAAACTAGAATACAGGGTGCCTGACGAATTTTTGCAGTATGATTTCTAGTTAACCTGGCCCCTCAAAAATCCTACTTTTTTGCAGCAAACCAGGCTTTAAGGTGTGACCCATTTGGTAACACACATTTTTGATTCTTACAGCAACCACCCTAATGGTTGGATTTGTAAACTATGACTTCTTATGTGGTCACTATAACAATTAAAACATCAGAAGTTTTTTTTAGCGATGCAGTTCGAACGCGTTTCAGAAAAATAAAAAACGGAAGAAGAAAGAAGAAAAATAATTGTGCGCAATCATTTGAAAATCCCTTTGTGGTTTGGTCCAAAACTTGCTAAAGTGTTGGGTTGTCCCCGAAATACCGTGTGGCGTGTTTTAAAAAAGTACAGCGACACTTTGTCGACGGATCGCAAGCTTCAAAGCAAGCGTCGAGCGGGTACTGTCAACCGTCAACTGCGAAAAAAAGTCATCAAGAACATTAAGGCAAACCCCAACATCTCCGACCGCGATTTGGCCAAACGAACGCAGAACCGGCAACGGATTCGGCTCCGGGAAGGCTTCAAGTTAAACCGTGCCTGTAGACAACCAAAAGCAGAACAATGTGGCCAGAATCCGTGCCAGAAAGCTGTATGATCAGGTGTTGACAAAATTCAATGGCTGTCTTCTCATGGATGTTGAAGCCTATGTAAAGGCCGGTTTCAAACAGCTACCGGGACAAAAATTTGACTTGGCTTCGGCTCAGGGAGATGTTCCTGCCAAATTCAAGTTTGTGTTTGCAGATAAATTTTCACGTAAATACATGATTTGGCAAGGCATCTGAAGCTGCGGTAGGAAGACCAAGGTTTTCATCACATTTAATTCAGAGCTGTACAGAACGGAATGTCTCCAAAGGCGAATATTGCCATTCATCAGATCCCACAATGAACCTGTCATGTTTTGGTCAGATCTTGCAAGCTTTTATTTCAATAAAACAGTGCTGCAGTGGTATGAAACCAACGGGATTCAGTTTATACCGAAAGAACTCAACCCACCAAACTGTCCCCAGCTCAGACAGACAGAAAGATTTTGGGCGATTACGAAGAGGAAGCTGAAGGTGAATGGCAGTGTCGTCAAAAGCATCAATGAATTGAGAAACAAGTGGAATAAGATTGCCAAAACAATGGATGAGAATAATGTGTGCCGGTTGATGAAACGTATTCCGGGAAAAGTCCGCAAATTTCTTCGAAATTGAGGTGATTAATTTTTTTTTAATATTCTACCTCTAAAATTCACATAAAGTCGAACATTTAAGTCAAAACAGAATACTATTTTGTCAATGTAGGTATATCCGAAATATGCGCAATAGTATTTGTTCCAATTCTAACTGGGCCACACCTTAGTCAACTTGGTAATATGAATTGTAGCATGAAACGAAGTCTGGAGTCATCAACGACTCCCCGTGTTCGATGACCCTGCTCTCTAGCATTTCAACGTATTCAACCGACTTAACCCACGTTGAGATTCGCGTCAATGGAATCTTTCCTTGAAATGAAAATGCTCCTAAAAACATTAGCGTGCCGCCACCAATGGAAATTCCGTATGGAAATTCCGAAAATATTGTTTAAAAACATGGTGGTGCTATTCTTGTTTCGAGAAGAGGGGAGTAAGATCGTGAATTCTCAAATCACACTTTAGATGAGGTCATTGTTTTCTGCAATAATATAAGAAATTACTGAAACGGAAATGGTTCGAGAAAACGAAAAGTTGCATAGTTATTAGTTTTTTGCCAGTTTTGAATTTAAAATAAATGTGTTATGTAAAGCATACGTCAAATTCCCACCCATCTTCCCATCCGCTAAATTGTCATTCCTATTAACCTCGAGACGACCGCGAGTAATCGGTTCTATCCTCCTAACTTTAGTTTTAAGCTAACTTATGTATATAAATATGAAAACTGGGCTCTGTAAAGAATATTCGATTGAGCCTGTACAAATAAATGATTTAATTAAAAAAAAATAAAAAAGCATTAGTGGCTCGCAAACATGATCAAAGCACTCACCTTTTTCGATAATGAAGCGAACGATAAGATTATTAATGATACTAACTGTAAAGACTGTATGAAAGAATTGTCAAACAGATGAAAAGTGCACTTTTTGTCGTTTCCCTAAATGATTTGATATTAGGTATTTGTAGATTGTTCCTGGCTTCGTTTAAGAGTGAATAGCAGCTAAACCCGCCAGCATCACGCCTCTTTCAGTGCCTTCAAATAAATGTACTACGACGTGGCAATTTACAAAAAGCAGAGTGTGATACTATCTCTGTTGATCATGTTCTTGGTCTCTCATGACGGCCGTTTGCAAGAGATAAAGGGTGTCCACGATGAAATTGCCACACACAAAATTGATTCGCAAAATTCGAGTTTTCATCCGATTGCATAGCTATTAAACTTCATTTTACCATTTTACTCGTATTTTATTTACAGTCCATACGCAAATGCCCGCCCCTTGGCCTTAACCCCGGCCATAAGATTCTGCACAACCTGTGAATCAACCGTTTTTTGCATGTAAACCCATACTTTCTTCAGTTCCTCGACTGTCTTCACTACCTTAGGTCGTTTAAGAAGGTGCTGCTTCATAATCGCCCAGTACTTCTCGATGGGGCGGAGCTCCGGAGTGTTGGGAGGGTTGAACATTTTCGGCACGAAATTGACCTTATTGTCCGCATACCACTTCAGCACGTCCTTGGAGTAGTGGCATGAGGCCAAATCCGGCCAGAAGATTGTTGGGACGTTGTGGGCCTTCAGGAGAGGAAGCAGCCGCTTCTGGAGGCACTCTTTATGTACACCTGTCCGTTCATCGTGTCCTGGGTCACGAAAGGTGCACTTCGCTTCCCGCACGTGCAGATGGATTGCCAAACCAGGAATTTCTTCGCAAATTTGGACATCTTCTGAGTGCGGACATGCTCCGGAACGCTGAACTTACGTGAACCTTGGCCGTGAAAAACAGGTTGCCGGGGATCTGTTTGAAGTCGGCCTTCACATATGTTTCGTCGTCCATGATGCAGCATTCAACTTTCGTCAGCATGTTGAGGTACAACTTCCTGGCACGGGTTTTGCCGGACTTGTATTTCGGGGTAGGTCAAGACAAGAATGAATTCGCCATCTTGATGGGCAAAAATGTATTTGCCTTAAAAAATCTTCAAATGCCAAATTTGATTCCAATTGCTTGTTAAGTCCTCGAGTTATGAAGAAATTTGTGTTTGATTTGTATGGGAGCCTGTCTTTCAAAAAGTGAAGGGATCTCAAAATACCAGAAAAACATTTCTTGCCTCCAAAAACTTCCACATGCCGCATTTGGTTCCATTTGCTTGATTAGTTCTTCAGCTATGCAGCATTTTGGGTTCCATTTGTATGAGAGCCCCCTTTCAGAGAGACCAGGGGTCTCAAACCATCATTAGAATCTTTTCCGTCCCCAAAAACCCCTGTATACGAATTTTCACCCCGATCGGTTTAGTAGTTTCCGAGTCTATAAGAGTCAGACAGACAGACATACAGACAGAAATTCATTTTTACATATATATATAGACTTACATAGCATAATTGTCAATTTGGTAGCCATAGACCAACATTACATCCATATCCCTCGAAAGTTTCTGACTTTATAAAATGAGTTCTGTAACTTTTACATACATACGACCAGATTAAACATAGACTGACAGGTATACAGCTAGGTGAATGTTGGTTGCAGCTCGAATATCTTATGAGTTAAAATAAAATATGTAACCGATTGTTGCTGATTAGGCTTATAGTCAAGACACACACACCATATATGCGTTTAAGGCCTGATTTTCAACCCAGAACATCCTGAACATGAAGAAGTTCGGAACTTAGGATCTACAGTTGTAACTATAACTTTTCCGATTATGAAAAGTTACGATGTCTATTCAACCATGTTCATGAAGTCTTGTTTAAGATCAACAGATATTATGAGATAATCTGGGATGTTTTAGGTCGTCCGAACTGTCCTGGAGTACAGAACTTTGGATCTACAGTTGTAACTGTTGCTTTTTTAGGTAAACAAATTCGCGATATGAATACAATAGAGATCATTGAATCTTTTGAAAAGTCATCCGAAGCTTTGAGATAATCTAGGATGTTCTAGGTCAATCAAACTGTTCTGAAGTTCAGAACTTAGGATACAAAATTGCAACGGCAGCCTTTTCAGCTATACTAATTTACTACGTGTATTCAGCCATGTTCATTGAGTCCACTGGAAGCTCAACAGACAGTATGAGATAATCTGGAATGTTCTAGGATCGCTTGAAGCAGGAAACCGGTTGTGTTGTTGATCATGCCTGGCAACTTCCGGGAGTACAAGCACTAAAAAAGCAGAAACGGGACAAAAACGGGTTCGAAAGAAGAAATTATTCAAATTTGCAAAAAAGTTCCTGATCTGGCAGATGGCTTGCGGATGTAGTGAAATAACCACTTCCTTTATCACTTTCAAAACATTCAACGCGCTGATTTACGCGAAAATGTGCCTTAAGAAGCGTATCTTGCCATTCATAAGGAAGCACAAAAGATCAACTCTGTTTTGGTCTGATCTAGCATTTTGCCACTCACTTCAAAACGTGTTGGAGTGGTAGCGAGCCAACGGCGTCAATTTTGTGCCAACATTTATGAACCCACCAAATTCACCGGAACTTCGCTCGATTGAACATTTCTGGGAAATTACCAAGACGGAACTAAAGTCGCAAGCTTCCCAAAACTATTAAACACTGGGATAATCAGGTGTACAAAATGTGTCGGGTGAAGTGGAATGGAAAGTGCGGGCATTCTAGATGGAAGATGAAATTGAATAAAAGAACTTTTGTAAATCATAACTCATTAGTATTTTTTCATTCCCTGAAAATTTCAAGAAACTACGATCGGTTCATTTTTTTCAAATACACCCTTTATTACGCAAAAAAAAACGAAAATCTGGTTATTTCACTTTTTATTTAGGTTGAATAACGAAATATTCTTTGATTTATGACGCAGGACTACGTCTTTGTTTTCTATGCTGGGGTACAATTTAAAAAAATATCTATTGCTACCGTCACGAAATGCGGTCAGGTTTTGAGCGTTAATACCTTAGTCGTTTCTCCAAACATTTTGTAAACGTTTGCACCAATCGATTGGAAATATTTCTACGCGTCGATTCCAATAATGAAAACTATTGATTTTTAATTTTCAACTACTTAAAATAACGCAAATATAAGGTAATGTCTTATAACTTCGAATTTTCAGAGTACATTTAACAAATACACATGCTTTCCTAGCACAGACTTCATATTTAGGTAAGAAACGTCTCCTAGTCAGTCATGAATGTTATATAAGGGGTATCCCTTCGCATTTTGATTAAGTTTTTTCGGCAGTCGTGGAGCTGTGCAGAGGCTGTAGGAACGCAGTTACCGGCAGTAAGCACCCTGGAGGGTACACTGGCAAGTAATCGTTGTTAAAAGAGGCGTTGGTGCAGTAGGCTGTTGGTGCCGATGCTCCCGGCTACCTCGATGCGAGAAACATGGCTGCTGAAGCCTAGGAGTTGACGGGAAGAAGCTGCCCGTGGCAACGAGACAAGAATCTATCGTCCCACTTCACCTGATGATGGCCACCAGCAACGATGAGGAGCCAAGAAAGCCCAAGTTCAATCGTGAACTGTTTCTCCCCCGTCAACTAAATCTGTTCATTTCAGGACGACGAAATCAGTTTGCCAAGTAAGAGTTAGTTTGGTTTAAATTTTCTATTGTGCTGATATTTCAATTACCGCATCCCGGCTGAACATAGCATTCATTAAACCCCACGTTCTGGAGTAAATGACAAAGAACATTGAGCAACCAGAACGAAATTCTATAACTGAAAACACACGTCAGACCGACCATGTGGTTGGTGAAGTTTGTCAGAAGCAGATAATTTCTCATCTTCATGCGAAGCGCTAGGAGTGGACAGTAATTTATTGCTAGAACGAAATAGACATGAAGAAAAAGTGTATTGATAGTTCCGTATAGGGCAACGGCAGGCTTTGAAATTGAAAGATACAAGTTTGAAAACGAGCGGAGGGCATTTGAACGGTAGTACCGATCAGGCACATAACCCTTTACCATACTACCCCATGCAGGGTAGGCAAGGGGGAGGAAATCCCCTTGACTGATAAAAAGTTATGCAACCGATCGGGCTCTTATACTACCTATTGCTTTTTTCTAGTTTTAGCGATTTGTCCCTCTCCCAATACTGACTAACACGGGTGGGAATGCCCTCCGCTCGTTTTCAAACTTGTATCTTTCAATTTCAAAGCCTGCCGTTGCCCTATACGGAACTATCAATACACTTTCTCTTCATGTCTATTCGTTCTAGCAATAAATTACTGTCCACTCCTAGCGCTTCGCATGGAGATGAGAAATTATCTGTTTCTGCAAACTTCATCATATTTCTAATATCTCATACCGGTTTTCTGTTTGCTAATATCGCATATCGTATTTCTTATTTTTTATTCCTATTTTAATTTCGTATTTAGAATATTTCTCATTGATAACGAGAAAATGAGAAGAAAGATGCGTAATTTCCTTTTTGTTTCAACTACCTTTGTTGCTTGTCCTGACAGATACGCTTGTTTGGTCTGCATAGTGCAGAGTTCTTCAGTGTCGTGTACTCGACGTGTCGGACATGTAGGAAGTCGAGTATTAGTACACGACACTGAGGAGGTTTGTTCATTGTAGACGAAATACGTTTTTCTGTCAGGATAAGCAGTGGCGGTGGTTGGAATTGAATGGAAATTACCAATCTTTCTTCTCATTTTCTCGTAACAGGTATTCCACCTGAAAGTTCGAACTCCTCAGGAATCGTAATTGTTTCATTTTTATTTATTTATCATTTCTTTAAAAAAATCCCTTTTAGCCTTTTTATATCTGATTTTAATATTCATCTTAACTATTTGTTTTATTTTTTATACCTCTAATATGATTAGAAATATCTTAATTTTTATTGATTATTTCTTATTTCTGAACATTGTATTAATATTTGCTTATTCTTTGTATCCTATCTAGATTTCTGATTATCATTTCTTTTCAACTATCCGTTTTGCATGGTTTTTTTTTCACTTTTTATAACTTTATTTTATTATTCTGATTAGATTTTCAATATTTTTTTATTATTTCCTGTTCCTATTTTTAAATTATAATTTCTCTTTTTCTAAAAATCTGATTTCTTATTTTAATTTTGTTTAACTCTGATGTCTTGATACTTATTGTTTATAGGTTTGAGTACTCTTGTTTATTTTCAATTTTTTGTTGAATATTAAAGTTTCTTAGTTTTTTTATTTCTGATTTTTTATTTCTTATTTTCTATGTCTTGTTTTCGTTCTTATATCTTACATTTTATATTTGGTGCCCTTATCTTAATTGTTTTACTCCTTTTTCATTTTTTTTTTTGTTCTTATTTTCTAATCTCTTCGCCTAATATATCATCTCTCATTTCTCATTACATATTTTCTTCTTATTTTTATTTCTTATTTTATATTTCTCATATCTGATTTCAGCTATTATATGATTTAATTTATTTTTTATTTTTACTGTTAATCGATTTATTTCTATATTGTTGTTTTTTTGGTTCTTTATATATTTTTGTATTTAATTTTTCTTAAATCTTATATCTTTTTTTAATATCTATGTCCATTTTCTTGTTTTTTTACTCTTATTGTTTTTTATCATAATCGTTTCTTGAATATTTCATTCTTAATTTGTCATGCATCTTCTCTTTAGTTGTTTTGTTTTGGTTTCATTTCTTGATTATCAATATTTTAGCCTTCGGTAGGTTCAACTCCGTTGTAGCTCACTCAAAACATATCTTGGGTGTTTTTGTTACTTGTGCGAGGGTGAGATTCGAGTTTCTGATTTTAAACCAATACCTCGAGGTCGCCCCTTGCTTCTTTATTCTTAGTTTTCATTTCATATGTCTTATTTTTTAATTCTTGCTTCTGGGCTGCAAAATGGTGAGTACACACTTAGAAAATTTTACGGTTTTCGGTAATTTTTTACCGAACGTTCAACAGCTGAACGGATCCAAATTAATGGATTTCGGTGAAATTTGACAAGTTCTGGTAATTTTTTTTACCAGCAACATAGCTATGGTCATCACAAGTTCCTACCTCATGCTTCCACGGTTCAAGAGATGACAAAGACCGCCAGCTAAGGGTTGCGTACTTTGCTGGTAGTGCAGCCTGGACACTGTTGTCCTTCTGACTTCAGCTAGATTGAGGAGGTGCGTGCCAAGCGTCTGTCCACCAAGAAGGTGCGGCTCAAATAGCGTCTGTCCTATCATCCAGCGGTTGAGTAAGAAACGCTGTATCGCGTCAAATATACGTTAGGTGGCAGCCTCACCAATGCGATGTAGGCAGGTAAGGTAAGGTAGCATGCTGAAATCTTACCTTACCACGAAAAATTGAAGTATTCGGGGTATAATTTCAGATCATCCATGGAATTCTAAGGTATTTTATAGTAATTTTAAATTGTTTTCTTCCCTCTTGACTATGATTGTGCATATCTGTCTACAATTGCAGCAGGATCAGCAGATATGTAGACATTACAAATATGATTGTTATTATCATTTTATATCATAACATCTCTTACAATTTTTTTTTGTGCTATTTTCAGCTTCGTATTTGCATCCTTGTAAGTTTTGGCCTACCTAACTCACGTTATGTAGTTGAAAAGATAGGAAGGTCTTTAACGTTTTTTTTCAAAGTGGATTATATACTACAAAATGCATCTGTGTTAGGCTTTTGTGAATTACGGAATCTGTGGAAGTCTTTTGCACTTATTACTGAACGAATTTTTCATTTCCGGTTTGCAAATTGACTTTTTATCAATTCTGAACTAATCTGATTCATGCTGAGTGCCATTTGGCTAGTGTTCGATTTTACGGTTGAATTTTTGTCAATACTTTATCATAACTATCAATATCATTATATTTCATAATATTATTTATTTATTTATTTATTGTTTTATTGATTTTACTTCATAGATAATTTAAACATTACTTACTGTTTCTTTTGCCCATTAGTTTTTAACTCCCTTTCAATCTAGTCTTCCTTTTCCAAACTCGATAGCAATAACTATTAGGTCAGTAAAGATAAAAGTGGATTTCTGTTATAAAATCTGCATCAAGTAGCAAACAGTGAT